>APFE030874981.1:87018-151671 GCA_000404065.3 Pinus taeda
AGTCTTTCTCATAATAGACATGCATGAGTTTTTGATGAGAGAATCCTTAGTTATCTAAAGTACACTTGTTGAGTGCATGCATGCTCAACTGACTGATAACTCACAATTAGTTCCTCAAATAGTTTGGAACTAATTTAACTGGACTTAACCTAGTAAAATGAGTTAACTAATTACAACTCAAATATAACTCAATCTTATCTCCTTAATTAACGGATAATCTCCTTGATTGAAGGGATAACCATTGCATGACTTCAAAAAGACTTCTAACTTGAATTTCTCTAACTAATTAATCCATAATGAATTAATTAATTATTTTTCAAGCAACTCGTGAGACTAAATTCAAATTTAATTCACAATTTTAATTCAAGGAAAAATTAAAATTGGAATATTTGGATTATATTTTTATCATTTCTTGTTGCTATTTTCAACACTCCCTCTCAACAAGAGAGGAATTCAACTAGATCCTGATCCTGAACCTTTGGAATGTCCTACATGCAAAACTTCTCTCTAGTGTTGTTCCTCCAACAACTCGAGAAACAAAAAAATACATCCAACTAAATCAGTATGATGCATCTGTCATCAAAGTCTCGGATTGCTATTACATCTATCGACTGAAAAATGTGTGCTTCTGCTGAATCAGCCTTTTTGGACTAATTTCAGTCCTTCTCTACACTCTTCAGTATCTAACTACTCTAGCCTCTGTCACTTTGATCTCTGACTGCATCAATCCCACTGATTCCTCTCACTACTATGTAATTTGGGCTCCCGTAGCAAAGTACGATCCGTGAGATAAAACTTCTCAATGGACCCTACCCAATTTCAGCCTTCTTAAGACTATCACTTCACATTGCCCCACCTCACATATGGAGGTATGGATGCATCTGATCCCTCTACTGACTCTAAATGTGGCTCCTCTACAATTGTCTAATACTTCTTCTGGGATTTCATGTTGAGAGGTAATTTACTCTCCCTCTCAACCACCAAGTCTCTAACATTTTCCTTGCTCCTCAAGGCTTTGCATGCATCTTGAACCTTAAAAGAATACAGGTTCTTGACTCGTGAACCAATCTGCTTCACCTGTCTCATGGTGATGTGTCTAAGGAAAACCTTTCCCTTACTGAGGATAACATCATAGCCTTTGTCCTCCAACATCGTAATTGATACCAAATTCTTATTTAGTCCAGGCACATACTTTACATCTGTTAAGGTGATAAAAGCTCCATGCTCCCTCTAAAAAGAAACCATGCACAATCCTGAAACACGATACCTTTCATCATTACCCATCTCTATGCGAATCTTGAGGTATTTCTCCTTCAAGGTACTGAATAAACTTTTATCGTCGGTCATATGGAATGAAGCTCCACTATCAAGAAACCAAAAACTACCCATCATCGATGACACCATGCATGTGATGAGGGTAAAGTCCATTTCTAACTTAGAGGCCAATGCCTCACCTTCTGATCCTTCGAAGGATCCATTCTTGGACTTCTTCGACGGGAAATTAGTTGAATAATGACCCATCTCAAGACAATTAAAGCATCTCACTTTAGACTTGTCAACCTTCTTCCCTCCATGAGAAGATTTCTACTCAAAAGTAAACACCTTCCCCTTCCGTTTTTGTGCCTTACTCGCTAAGGAAATATTTTATTCATCATCATCCTTGGATGAAGAACCATCTTGTGTGCTCCTCCTGATCTCCTATTGCATGAGATCCGACCATAGTCGTTCCCAATCTGGCAGTTTCTCCCTTCCATTCACAGATTCCTGGTAGCTATTCCAACTCTTTGGAAGGCCAAGGAGAGCGAAGCTCACCATATCATCATCAACAGTAGTTATTGCCACACTTCCAAGCTCATCTCTATAGGTGGTGAGCTTGTTTAGATATTTGGAAATAGTATCGCCATTCTCCATCTTGATTCTTCGAAGCTTATCCTTGAGCGCTAATTTCCTCTGGTCACTATTATTTTGGTACATGTCCTTCAATGTCTTCCACATTGAATATGGAGTATCCTTCCCATGGAGACTTGAGACAATATGGTCTCAACTCCCTTACTGATGATTCATCTTTCCCTCACCACACACTTCTTCCACTCAGCTAACTCTTGTCCATTAATTGAACCTAGATTTGGGATTTCTTGATCAATGAAATCCTTGAAGTCATTGTCTTCTAATATAGCCTCCATGTGATCGTTCCATGCTATGTAATTCGAGATGCCTTCCAAGGCATACTCGAGTCTCAAGCCATAGAGCGCCATTGACCAACCTTGAAGTATGAGATGAATTCAATTTGCACGTGCAACCCCAAACTTCAAACTTCGAATTATCTTCTTAGTATATGGTTCATAGCTCCGATAACCTTTGCTATGATAAACTTAGCTCTGATACCATGTAGAATTTCCTGCAAATTCTCTACAAATCTACCTCTGAGATCTATGTAGAAAATTTGACTGTAGAGTAACCTGATAATGCAATATACGAAAGAAAAATACTATAATCTACTTCTACTATCAAACTTTTGGAAGCTTAAAGATCAAGCTAAATCAGAGCTGAACACATATAACCATAAGAAGAAGAATGAATGCACATGAAACACAAAAAATACTCAAGGGAAAGCCTCAATTAAAAATGCCACTATATGTATTATCATACAAGGTGGAAATACATGAAGATTATACAATGCCTTAGCTCTCACAGCTAGTCAGCTCTCAGTACAATCCTCTTGGATTCTCACAGGAAAATAAAGCTTCTCACAAGCCTTCTCCTCTACACTCCAAGCCTCCTATTTCCTTGCATTGTTTCTCCTAGGTGATCCTCCTGTTACCAAATGGAACACTGATCACTCACACTGATCTCACACCCTGTAAAACTACGCAATCCTCAAGGAACCTTGCCTTGACGACATGGATCAGTTTCCTTCATAGAAAAACAAATGCAATTGATAGTAACCTGTCCTTGACATTTAGCTCAACTTGATCTTTCTCATAATAGACATGCATGATTTTCTGATGAGAGAATATTCAGTTATTTGGAGTACACTTGTTGAGTGCATGCATGCATCAACTGACTGATAACTCACAATTAGTTCCTCAAACAGTTTGGAAGTAATTTAAGTGGACTTAACTTAGTAAATTGAGTTAACTAATTACAACTCAAATATAACTCAATGTTAACTTCTTAATTAAGGGATAATCTCTTTAATTTAAGGGATAACTCTTGGATGACTTCAGAAAGACTTCTCACTTGAATTTCTCTAACTAATTAATCCATAATGAATGAATTAGTTATCTTTCAAGCAACTCGCGAGACTAAATTCAAATTTAGTTCACAATTTTAATTCAATGACAAATTAAAATTGGAATATCTAGATTATATTTTTATCATTTCTTGTTGCTATTTTCAACACAAAATGTATAAGAGATCCTTGTGGATTGGATCATGTGATAAGTTGGCACCATAGTTTTATGGACCCTTCAGTATTATTGAGAGGATTGGGCCAGTAGCTTATCGACTTTCATTTCCTTCAACAATGAAAGTCCATGATGTTTTCCATGTATATTTTCTGAAGAAGTAGGTTAAGGATGTTTATCATGTGATTGATTGGTCTATATTGCAGGTGGGATAAGATGGAGAATTCTAGCTCGAGCCTCATTGTATATTATAGAAAAAGGTGTTGATGCTCTAGAACTGAGCATTCGAGCCAGTTAAAGTGTAATGAAAGCACTTTGGGCACAATGAAGCTACATGGGAGGGGGTGGATGAGATGCAAGCTATGCATCCTTCTGTGTTTTTTGGTTGAGGCAAAGCAACTTCGATATGGTGGTGTGCTATATGATTTATGGTGGTTTGGTATATGCTTTATGGTGGTTTGGTATATGCTTTATGCTATTTTGATGTATGCTTAGATATGGTGTTTAGTATATGTTTTAACATATGTTTTGGTATATTATTTGATATATGTTTTGGTATATATTTTTGGTAATGTTCCTATATGTACACATCTATATGGATGTAAATACCACCATGATCTATGATAGAAATCTCCACTATGTTGTATGGGTGTCATGTTATTATGATTATGTTGTCATGTTACTATGCTATCATGTGCTTATGTTATCATGATGTTATGATTTCATATCGATTGGCACTAAGAATGGTGATCATTGTAAATACCATAATGATTTGTGTTATAAAGATCCACTATGCAATATGCTTTCATGTTGCCATGATGTTTTTCCCTTGAGCATATATTTCATTCTAAACACTGCATTGAGTTGTGTTATAAAGCTCCATCAGCAATGTGTCTTCTTTTAGGAGGTTGCTAAGGTACATGTGTGATTGAACATCGAGGATGGTGTCCCCTAAGGGGGAGGTTTCTGTAACAGCTCTAGAGAAAATTCCATGTAATAAAAGTTAGAAATAATAACCATGATTAATGGGACACTTATTCCAAGTTAAATGTTGTGCAAGACAACCTAGGGGGTGTTCACTTGGTTGTTTATAGCTGAGGAAATTGGAAAAGGCAATGTCTAAGGATTTGGAAAGGAAAAATGCCATTTTTGGCACATTTATTTATGAAAATAATGGAAATTAGGAGAAAAAAGGAGGTCAAATGTCACAGGTTGCATGTGAGGATTAAATTGAAGGAAAATAATGGAAAACAAGGAAAATAGAGGCCTCATTCATAAAAAGGCTTATGAGGATCAGATCATAACCTTTTATTTGTTGAGTTTTGGAGCTCTCTCATTAGTCTCTCTCTCTCTCTCATTCTTGGACACTTAGAGTTTTATTGGAGTATTTTGGTGTTGGAAATAATATTGAGAGGGGGGGGGGGAGTGAATTAGTGTTATCAGATCAATAATATTTCATTTCCCAAATAGATTTATATACGTTACTTCTATGAAGTGAACTAGTGTGTACATGCTACTATGATTAGTGAAACCAGTGTATACCCAGAGAACATGTGATTCGGTTAATTTATCATGTGTTGATCTATAAAAAATGCATAAGTAACTTATTAAACAGTGTAGTAAAAACAGAATAAACCATCACACATAAGCAACACACATGAACACGAAGATTTAAGGTGGAAACCCAATATGGGTGAAAACCACCTGCTGTTGTCATCTCTATCTTCTTTTAATATTAAGAACAATTGTTTACAATCTTGTGCTAGTGAAAACTCATGCCAGTACACAGGCACCCACCTGCAGAAGGGTACAGCCTTCTGCCATTTTCTATCTTCTACTACAAAGGAGTGACAACCTTCTAGCTCTTGTACTAACTAATGTGTTTACTAGTATGTAGGCATTGACCTATAGAAGGCTACGAATTTCTCTCTTCCTCCAGGAACCATGTTTCATAAATTTTCAAATTGGATACTCCTGGTACACAAAAATACACATGAAGGCCCTGTTTCATCAAATTTTGATACTGGACCCATCATAAACATTGAAACTCAAACTGCATCAACCAACAATTAGTTAATATTAACAATTAGATCATTGTCACCAAAACATTGTGTTGAACCCAGAAACCTGCTTCATCATTCAGAACTAGCTGCAACCTCAAAAATCATGCATAAGAATGTATCAGCTAATTTATTGAACCCAACTTGCGTTTATACACTACTTCCTTTAATCAAACTTATGTATACCTTCAAAACTATTGAAACATAAAACTTCTGAATGAAGTCTGTACCAACCAACAATATATTGAACATCTACTGTCAATTTAGAAAGCATTACACAGGCAGTAACAAAGATCACCCTTCTCACTTATACAATCAATCAATCAGATATCAAACTCCTTATGCATTTAGTTTTACATGCAGATCTAAGAAGACTTCATTGACAAACAACAGTAAAACAACAGTACTGGTCAAATAGATCAGTCATCTCTAAACAACATACTTTTCTTTTGAATACTCTACTTGGAAGATATAGACCGTCATGTATACACAAATTCACCAAAGCAAACAAGTGTACATATATGCAAATATTAACTCATAACTTCACTACTATTCCAGACATCAGACAAACCTAGATCATGAAAATCAAAGAATAAAATAGGTGTACAAAATTAGATCTGGCCCAACCAATATCAGATCATTCAATGATGAGTCATTTCAGGTCTCATAATCCTGATCCAATATTGAATTCAAGTTGCACAAAATATTTCAGATCAAATCATCAACATAGCCCCTGCAACATAAAATATACTTCAGATAGAAGTATTCCTTAGAAACACTTTTCACTTGCACATCTTGGCCTTATGATATTCTCCTCCTTATATAGTTTTACGTCTTTCTCAATAACTCAGACCAAGACCACTTAGGACTCATGGTATTCTTGGGCTGGATCAAATAGTCATTACTCTGCTCAATATTGTGGGCTAATACCATGGCGTTGACCCCTGGTATTCTCTACTCTTGAAAATTCTTGATTTTCCAACCTGTATGTGTTTTTCCTCTTGCAGGAGTGCATGTATACGTAATTGCACTTTTTGTTCTGTGGACCTACATGTATATGTTGTTTTGACTAAGTGGACCTACATGTACATCTTAAACTGATTTTCACCATCCTTTACCTTCAACTTCTTCATTCTTATTAGTAGACTTTAGTTCCATCTTCATGTTCTTTTGTACCAATGCCCTGTTACATCTGAATGGATCTGTTACACTGTGGGTTTGATTTCATCAAAAATAAGCTGACCTATGAGTGAGTTTCCATCAAGGACAACACTTGTATCATAATTCCAACATTTGGCATTGGATCAAGAAAGGAATAGAAGGCAAGAGGAAGAAAAGATCAAGCAGGGAAAGGCAAGATCAAGAAGCTAGAGCAAGATTCATTGTAGGTGTCGATTTTCATGTGTATTTTCCTTGCTAAATTTGGCATGCATCATATTGAATGTGGTTCTTTTCTATCATGGCTTGGGTTCTGTCAGGTGTAACAGTGTTTTTAGACTACCTTTCTATTTCTGGATAGGCATGGTGTGATGGGGTTCTCATGTCTTGTTTGGGCTAGATTGTCGGATGGATTTGAAGTGGAGTGGGGTTGATCTTCGAATGATATAGCACATGGCCTAGTGGTCCCTAAACTAGACTGTGGATCATGGTAAGCCACTAGCCTAATGACCTGTGAGCTAGACTATGGGTTGCCATAAAGCCATGTTTGTGTTGCCTCGATGAGCCTTGGAATCCTTGTTGATGAATGGTAGGATATACGGTAAATCCAAGAGTTATTTTTCTCGTCATTGGGGCTACCAATATCAGGTTTGAGATATGTGGTAAAGCCTAGAGAGTGGATCTCAGTTTAGGGCATATAGATCTAGGGTTGGATAGTGGTAAAGGCTAAGAGATTAGGAGACATGAAAATTCCCCACATTATAGGTGGAGAAATCTGCTGGCATCTATGCTTGTTTGGCCTAGTGATTAGGTGGAGATCATTGTAAGGCCTATTATGATATGCTCATTGTGTTGGCCTAGTGATCAAGGACGGATTATGGTAAAGTCTAGTTTTTGTTGATGAGGGTGAGGTGGTTTAGCCTCGGTATGCCCTTGTTGGATATTTTTGTTTGAATCCCACATTCATGCTTGGAATATGGCATGAGGGTGAATGGTTGAAGAGAGATTTGGATCAGCCATTCTATGGTCCGGTGGAACATGATAGTCCCATCTTCAGTTGGTTTATTACATTCATTAATGAGAAATTCATTCCCTTGATTTCCATGTGCAAATGCATTAATGTATATGTGGATTTTGATGACTGATATACTTAGGGTATTTTTGTTCCTATTAGGATGGTTATATGTATATTTTATGATAGTAGCTATGTATCGATCTCATCATGTTTTTAATTTTATATGAATGGATAATGTGTCTATGACCTAATAGATGATAATGAAACAATCGATATGAGGGAGAAATAGTTCATAGAGATTGTCAGGTAAGTATGAGATCCCTACACTTAATTCTATTATTTACACCTATTCTGTTATTTACACCTATAGGTTACATTTTGATGATATGTTTAAGACATGCCTCACATGGCTAGTAGGGGTTTGATAAAGGTCTTATTCAACTTACTACTTTTGCATCATTGTTTCGCTATAATTTTATTGATTTCAAGCTATTACTCCATTCTGGGTAGTGGCCTCGGCTCTCAGCCTGAAATGGTGGCTTAAATCCAAGGGTCTTTGGCATAGATTTGGTAATTTTGGTCTCTAGTCGCTGGTAGGAAAGCTTGTGAGAGAAACTTTTGGTTGTTGGTCACTCCCTTGCCCATAGCATGAGAGTGACTGTGGAAAAAGAGATCTAGAAAAGTAGTGATACCAAAGGATAACTTGTCTCAGTGGTTGACATGTCTCCTGAGGATTCTAAAGCTAATGTTGGATGACTATGTTTGATGTTTCTATTCATTCCACTTCCTTAAGCTCACATTGGAGGTTGAATCTAATCATAGCAGCCTCTCGTTTCATGTTTGCCTCGGTTGTCATGGTTGCTTGGCTGCATGTGGGAGGATGGTGTTATAATTATGAATACCAGGGCTCTTTACCATGGTATTGGCCCATAGTAATGAATGCAACAATCAATATTTGATTTTGTCAAAGAATACTTACAACATAACCAAGGTATTGGCTAAGGACTATATGAAGATATGGATATCAAGATATTGGGTGTGCAAGTTATGAATTGTTTATGATTGATTTGATTTGAAATAGGTGTGAACCAAGTAGAAATGACAGGAATCATATCTAAAGTATGGTTATATATGTGTTTTTTGTTGTACTTATTGAAGATATATAACAATGATAGATTTGTGTTGTAATTTGAATGAAGTAATCTTAAAAGTGTATAATTCTGATAGTAAGGGTTGCATAGAGTAAAATTACATTTGCGGTGAATGTTTTTAGATATATACGTAGGTTTGTCTCAGGTGAGTCATATACATACGAGGATCTGCTTCTAGGTAGTCACGTATATATTTTTTGAAGAATTTTCAGTATGGACAAATATATATGTTAGGGTGATGAATGGTAAGCACGTACATACGTGGATATGCTTTGTAAAAGTCACATAGACATGTTAGGGTTTTGCAGTTTGGGATTTTGATGATATTTGATATGTTCTGTTACATTTGTTGTTTTCTATCAATGAAGTATCATTTGTAAGAGTAGTGTATACATTTTGACAGATGTTTTATCATGGTTTGATGGAACAACACTAAGTGTCTCTATAATGAAGAACATTATATGGATTGATATATTGATGAGTGGTTGTACATTGATATGATCTGTTGATATGTTGCATTGGTTGATAAGATTCAGTGATTGGTTTTCTAATGTTGGAGTGTTTCAATTGGTGTTATGATTGGATGATTTGACTCAGCGATTGGTTTCATAATTGTTATTTGATATTGGGCTTATTGTTGGAAGTGGGTCTAGTATGAAAATATGATTTGAGACAGGTGGATCCAATATGAAATATTATGAAACATGGTCCACAAAGGTGCTGAGGGTTGGATCCTTCATTAAGGGAATCGAAGCTTCCTTATAGTAGTGGATAGAGAATTTATACATGGGGTAGGATCTCCCTTCTAGTAGGAGCCAGTAAACGAGATCACTGGGTTGGAACTCCCTTCCAATGGGTGTTGGAGAATGAGAGAATGTTGTAGCCTTCTACAGGTGGGTGTTTGTGTACTAGTATGAGGTTGCACCAATAAAAGATTGTAATATGTTTTCCTCTATAATAAAAAATAAGACAAACATGAGGACAATGGTGGTTTTCTCCCACATTGGGTTTCCACCTAAAAAATAATGCAATTCTATGTGTGCTTCTTATGTGTTGTATTATATAATCTTTACTACTTATGGTTTCTTGTTAAGGAATGAATAATTAAGTAGTGGTGCATTGGATAAGGATGAATAATTAAGGAAATAAAAGATAAATTATTCATGTGTATATCCACTTTTTTCTGTTACCACAGTCGCGTACATACACGAGTTTACTCAATGATAGTAGCGTATAGAAATCAGAACTAGAAAATAAAAAGTTACAATGAGTTTACAAATATTGTTTCACCCCCCTGATATGTTTCCCAATAGTATGCAGGTTAAAAGGGTCTTTTTATGGGTCAAGAGAAGTCACCAAGGATTTGGTATCAAATTTTGAATATATATTTATTATATTATATATATATATATATATATATATTATAGAGAGAGAGAGAGAGAGAGAGAGAGAGAGAGAGAGAGTCTTGACTTCAAAAGGATAAAATTAGATCATTGTGTGTATTTTAAATTAATTAGTGACCATGTTATTTATTTTTTATTGTATGTGGATGATATGTTTCTAATTAGAAATGAAAAATAAATTATCCAGGATTTGAAGACCCAATTGTCCTCTAAATTTGACATGAAGGATATTGGTGCTGCAAACTATATTTTGGGAATGGAAATTAGACGAGATTGTGAAAAGTGGTAGCTCTCATTAAACCAGAGGAATTATGTTGAGACAATATTGTAGAGGTTTAATATGTGGGATAATAAACTAGTAAAGGTTCCTATTCTTGTAGATGCAAAATTATCTGTTGAACAATGCTCCAAGACATAGGAAGATGAAGAGTACATGTCCCATGTTCCATATGCAAGTGTAGTTGGTAGTATTATGTATGAAATGTTATGAACCAGACTAGACATTGCACATGTAGTGGGAGAATTGAGCAAGTTTATGTCAAAATGAGGGAAGGAGAATTGGAGAGTAGTGAAGTAGGTTTTCAAGTATTTGTGTGGCACTAGTGATTATGGTTTGTGCTACCAAGAAAGACCAGGATTGGACAGAGTGTTGGACATATGTGGATTTGCTGATGAAGAATGGGCTAGAGACTTCAATCAGAGGAGATCCACAAGTGGGTATGTGTTTAACCTATTCAGAGGAGAAGTCAGTTGGATGATCAAGAGAGAGTTTGTAGTGGCACTTTCAACTATAGAGGTTGAATACATGGCAGCCACTCATGCAATCATGGTAGAAATTTAGTTGTAGATATTTTGTTTAAGTATGGGTTAGGTACATTGAGCTACAAGGAAATATTGTGACAACAAAAGTGCAATTTTCGTAGCAAATAACCCTTCTTATCATTCAAACACAAAGCACACTAATGTTCAGTATCAGTTTGTGAGGGATGTTGAGAAATCTAGGGAAGCTAGATTAGGTGATTCCTCTTAAATCGATAACTTCTTGTGATGTGTTTTTACTAAACTTGATTAGCTTATTATTTCACTTGTTTATTATTATTTTTATTATCATTAAACAACTACAAAAAAATAGAGAATAATGAGACAAGATAACAAAAGATATAGATTATTGTCTAGGTCCAAAACCTCTCTTCTTGAGAGGAAACCCCACAATAACTCTTATCTCCTTATAGAATTTAAATTGACGAATTTAAAACATATGACCCTTGACTAAGACCCCTCGAAGACCAATTCAAACATTTTCCTTGAAGTACTTCCTTAACCAAGTCAAATTTTCCTTCCAATAGCTTCCGCATCACCTTTAACCAAGATTTTAAACCTACAACTTTGATAATAATTTTTGGCCCCTACTGCAAAAACCCTAGGTGACAAGTGTGAGAGAATTTATGGTGATTTAGTCCTCCTCTCTCCTTCACTTGAGATTATTTCTCATCCTTATCAATTTGGATTGAAAACCTCCTTTTGACCCAAAAATTAGCTCTTATTGATGAATATAAATTTGATTTTATGCAACTTCAGAATGCCCTAGCTCCTCTTTACACCTATGAGATTGGTGACCCAAAAAACAACCCAGAATCATTCAATTTTCTTCTCTTTATGCTTCCTCCTACTTCACTTGGATATGATGCTTCTTCTTGTCTTCTTATCAAACTCTTTTGATCTGATTAGTTGTCATTGAATGAGGTTGAGTACCCTTATTTATAAATTTCTTTTTCTAGCTTGTAGGTTGAATTATCCGTGTGTTTAAGCTCACTTGTCATTTGTATAGGTTGACTTGTTGTTTTCTCTATGACAAGGTCTTTGAGGGTATTTGACTCTATTTTTTGCTCAACTAAATTTTCTTTTACATTATGTAACATGCCCAAGAGGTTCTTCCATACAAGGTAATGACTCAATTGACTTGTAGACTCAATGACAAGCCCTAGAAGCACTCAATGGGTTCATGAACTATAAAACAAAATACCTTGAGCATGAAACCCATGTCTAAATAAAAATAATCATATTTTTTTTCTCTGTACAATAAATACGTAAAATCATGATTACAAATTTCATAATTAAGACTGAACCTAGTTACATATTTCAACACTTCCTCCTAACTAGTGAGGTATTCATAATCCATGCAAGGTATTTGAACATTCTCAAACTGAAGAATTATCATAAGAAGAGTCATATTGGTAAGTCATCTCATAAGCTACTTCCTTAGCTTATTCTAGAGCATCTCATCATACCAACCATCATTATCAAATAGTAAGGCCTTGACTAACAACTCTATTTCTCTACAAGATAACATCACAATGATGGCAAGACCAATAACTGATAGACTCCATCATCATTGTCTCTCAAGGCACATACCACACTTGGGTGTTCACAAGGTATGTCATTTTAGGACAATTCCTATCTTAGAATAACACATCCTCAAGGAATTGTTTCTTCAACTACTCTTACATCTTGGATGTCCTACCACATCCTCAAAGAGTATCAGAATCAATCTTAGATGCTTATCCAATCCTCCATTATTTCTTCACAATATCAAGATAAGAATGATGTGTCTATCATTCCCTCTCAAATAGGGAAGATACACTCATTCATGTAAAACAAATATAGCCAAGCTCCCTCTTATCCAGGGACTTGTCCAAGCTCCCCCTTAACTAGGGACTTGATTCCAAGCTCCCTCTTAATTATGGACTTGTTTCCAATAGAACCTGTTTGATCTTTTGAGGAGATAATGGTATCTTTAGCTCATTGCAGAGCTCCTCCTTTCGATGTCATGAATGTCATATTCATCATGATGGAACCTTTATCTTCTAGTTTTTCTTCATAAGGCAATTTCCATCCATCAATTTCCTTCATGAACTATATCAATCATGTCATCCTTCTTTTTATCGAAAAGTGATCTTCTAGTCTACATGTAAATTTCCTTCATTCAGCTACCATTTCTAAGTCATGCTAGTTTTAGGATTTTGCATCCATTCTTGATTGTAGGTGACATCTACAACTCTCTTTCATAAGCCCTATTTTAACCCAACCGGATGTTGTTCATAAATAAAAATGAACAAGAAATCAAAGTTACCTTTTATGATGACGTTTCATCATGACATCTACCTGCTTTCAACATCAACATCCTCCACATTCATAAACATGTCTCTAATATAGTCAACGTTAAGGGTCTTCTTCTTCATTCTCCATGGAGATGTCTTAGCCAATTCTATTAGTCAGTAGATAGTAATCACTTATCTTATCTTATGTGACCATAGTTTCATCTCTCATGAAATTCTCTTCCTTTCTTCATGTATTGTTCATAGGAACTTCTATACATAGTTCCTTTGTCTTTTTCAACCACATAATGTTCCATATGAGGTCATGTTATGTTGATTTCATCTTGTAAATATGTGAGCAAGTTCAAAACATATGCCTTCATGCATCTTTCCCAAGGAACGATTATTCTTCTACGATCATGCTCATGAGTTAGAGCATTTACCCATTCTATCTACAACTATATGGTAACATGACTTAATCTATCAAATATATGCATATCTATTTTCTCGTTTTGGTCATATAGACTTCCTTTAGTAGCTTCCTTTCTTAACTTGAAAGTTAATTTTGACATGACCCACTCGTACCATCAACCTTCTAAGAAATGGATCCCACACAAGGTGGAATGATCAGTGACACACTTTCTTCATCCAAGTAGAGGTGAACCTTCTAATTAATATTCCAATGAAGGATCTTCATTATATTCATCTTGTAAATGCTCCTTTCGAATGATGATGATGATTAATGTTGAGTTATTTTTATCTTCTACCATATTAGATGACTTTATTTCAGCCATATATACTACTCATGCTTTCAATGAGGTTACTAAGAGCTACTTCTTTTCTATGATGACTGGTACATCCATGTAGACTTCTACTTCAACTATTTCAATCTTCTACAATGATGTCATGAGCTCTTGCCTTAATTGTATACTTATAATATGATGCCATTTTATAACATGATGCATCCTATCATACTTTTGAAGCCTCGAAAATCACTGCAAAAACATGGGGGATGACCACTAGGCGCGGACCTTAAAGAAGCTCCTTTTCCATTTGGAATGGTGGTTTCGACTAGTTCAACTAGGTCCAGTTACCTTCTCTCAATCTCCAATGGCTTTAAAATATGACTTTCATTCACCAATGGAGAAGAGACATCAGATCAACCTATTGCTGATCGAGCAAGAAATTGATCCTTAAGCTGATTTGGGCCTCAGCCAAGCCACTACTAAAGTTTACCTCTTTGGGAAGAGGACTTAAAAGAAAGTGGAAATTAATATAACTACAAACTTATTCTAAGATGCAAGCAAAAGGAACTATGTTAATCCTATCTCAATTAGGAAGATATAGATCTAACCCAATTAAGAGCAAGATAATTTTAAATAATTGGGACTTAAATATGTCTAATTTATAATGAATAACAAGTTAATGAAGTAGATCAATTAAATGACTTTATGAATACCAAAACACATCATATTGAGACCTCTTGACTAAAATAATCAATCAACAACACTCAGGAAGAAGTTCACAAAATGATATTGATCATTTAATCAGTAACCTAAATAATTAAATAATAGTATGCAGAAGAAGTTCACAACATATCACTATTCAATAAATTAATTCTATAAGATAAAATTCAGAGTAAATAGTTACTCAGAAATGAGAATTTAATCATAAGAGTAGAGATACATAATAACATAAAATTGAGACAAATTACCCATATTGACAAAAGTGCACAAACATGGAAGTAAATTGACACATACCTGTCATCATAAAATAAAACAAGTATTTAAAATAATAGTATTCGAAATACTAATTTTATTGAATCCATTCTCTAGCTCTAGTCTCCAACAATATTTTACAGTGTCTAAGCTTTTGCTTTCAAAGCAGAGCTACAATAGGGAAAACTCTGCTCATTATAAATAACTCAAAATGTAAAAGAAAAACCTCAATAATATCCATATTTGAGATTCCTCTCGTCGCACCTATAACTCTAAATCCTGATTATAGAAGTGCTTTTATAATTCCTGAATTGTAGAGGAGAGAAGCCCTTAGTACATTTTGCAATCTTCTATTTATAATATTTGCAAAGGAATTCTTAACAAGAAAATTTGTTGAACAAGATATCTTCTCAATCAACTTTCATTTTCTCAAAATTTCATTCTTCAATTGCTGGACCATTCTCATTGATTGAGATATTGCTCTCTTCATCTTTTCAACTGTTTTCTTGTAAAAACAAATTAGAAACAAAAATAAAATGTAAAAATAAAATCAGAATGCCAAATCTGGAATTAAAAAAAATCTAATCAAATTCAATTAAATAAATAATTGAAAAGGAAATCCAAGTTTTCTATTAATTCCTGTGATGATTTAATTGGCCAAGGATATCATTGACGAATGGATTTACATTCAAAAGAGGCTTGGGAAAATGAAAAAGGAGAAAATAAAACTCAAGAAAATTAGTTTTATTAAAAATTTAGAGCTTGATATTCTAGTTGGTTGTAGACCCAATAAATGAAAAAATTTGTTAATGAAACCTCCTCAGAAATGTTCTCCATGATTTTATCTTTCTAATCAGTCATCATGGGCCTCATTTGACCAAGTAAAACTCAATCTATTAGCCTCCAAAGTTGATGAGTCAAATCTGGCATAATTCTAGAAATTTTATTGCCTAAGCTAATAATCAGAAATTTTTTAATTAAATTCTAATCCTAAATTAGATTTTAATTATTTAATAATTAATTCTAACTTAATTATTAATTAACTAATATATATACAATTAATTTTATTAATGCTCTCATTTAATAATTAAGTTACAAAATTAAATTAATAATAAAAATGATTTGAAAAAATAATTTAAAATATAATTAATATTATGATTCAAATTATATTAAAATTATAATAAATATTATAATTATTATAATAAAAATATAATATTTATCTAAAAAATTAATTAACAAACCATTGGAATCAACCAAACCAGAATTCAAATCATTTAAACTAAAACCCACATTACTTGAGTGGAGTTATAAGGAGTGGGGAGAGTAATGGAGTGATAAGGTGTGACATGAGGGTGATGGTGAAGTGAGTGAGGTGGAGGGTTGGTGAGGTCATGGTGATGGGAGTCATAAGGTGTTAAAAAAAAACTTTATAATAAAAAGTTGTTACCCATCGCATATCAGAATATAAATATGTTGCATAAAAAATAAAATTTTTATTTTGCGATATGCGATTTGCAAAGTATCACAATATCGCATGTTCAATGTTTTAAGTTTTTGCGATAAGATTTTGCAAGAAATTTTTGCGAGAAATGTTTTTTGTGATAAATTTTTTGAGATATGATTTTTTTTTATAATTTTTTGTGATCTAGGTCTTGGGGGCTATTATATTAATGAATATGAGTGGGGCTCGTGTGAATTATTGATCCTACAAATTAAATTGTAACTATTTTTCAATTTTGAGAATCCGGTCTTGCAATTTGTTTTAAAATAATAATTTGGAGTAAATTACGAAGATCCTAAAACATGATTTCATCTATTGTATGATTTAGCTAGGTCATTTTGTAGGACCGTTAGTGAAAAAATGAAAAATTGATAAAAGTTAACTAAAAGTCAATATTTACAATGAATGACTATTGAACTTAATTAAGTATGAAAATCAAAATATTATACAGTTGTTACACATTAATTTGTCACCGACCCCACATTCCCTGATTCCGGACATTATCAATCCGTGTTATTGACATCTGCCTTGTGTCATGTTGCAAATCATGTGTTAATATATTCCTTGTCATCTTAGGAAGAATACCTCAATTCATTTCTCCTAGAGCAGACCCCTTTTTACCTATGTTTTCGGGTCATTGCAGGACAACAGTTCTCCCATCTTTTGTGCAACCTCTCAAAGGGATAAGCTCTATCTCCCATCTTTTATGGAAGCTCCTCCTCCTATAAATACGTCCTCCATGAATGAGATTAGCTAGCTTTAGAGTTGAAGAGTTCAATAGTAAAAGTAGAGAGTTTTGCTAGAGTGTGGAAGTAACCTCCCATATAACTTAGCTTGGGATGGTTTTGAGTGGAGTTAACTTGATTGTAAGGATGTTCTAGAATTAGCCTTTTGGGTATGAGAGAGACTTATTTGTCTTTTGGGAGACAATTAATGAAGTAAATGTTTGCGGAGACATGCTGATAGGACCCTTCAAGGAAGCTTATGATGTTAAGGCTTGGTTGTAAGTTGTACTTTAATTTACATTAATAGAAATAAATAACTTATTTCCTATATCTTATGTCGAATTACATAATGATAGCTTGAAGCTCCTTTAAGTAGATAGTTTTTATTGTACTCTATTATGTTCGTGGTTGTGTTCTGTATATTGTTTTCACGTACAAGTGACTAGATGAATGAGATCTGGAGAAACGCAATAGGGACTTCATCGAACAATGATTTGAAGGTAAGCCTTCATGGCATCAACTTTCTAAGGAAATTTTCTTTGGTATTGTTTTTGCTGTGACTAGACCCACTCTCGGGCTAGAGGGGTAGCCTCTGTCTACAAAGGGAACTTGCCTGTGTCACAACAGTTATTTACATTTTTAGTCCAGGTGAGAAAATGATCAAACTTGAAAGGAGTGTCATTTACAATACGATTGACCAAATGAGTCGAAACAAGTATCGATGGAAAGCTTGTGAAAAGTCAGATTCAATGAGACAATCAAAAAATAAATCCAACGAAAATAAAAAATGATAAAATTGTAAGACAATCTTAGATGAAAATCAAAAGAGATTCGTAGCCAAAAATTTATAAAAAGGGTCCCCATTATTTGAGTACATAAAAATAAAAAAAATTGCGGGGTTGTGTTTTACCACAACACATACTTACAATGCTTCCCATTAATATCAATTTTTAACCATAGTACAGGTAGTTTCACCTCCTACTTCTCCTTTCTAGATATCTGAAAGACCTTAATAGTGAATATATATACCTTCTTTCTTGGATTTATTCTTCAGTGATATGGGCTTCAATTATTTCTTTCCTTTTCTTGTTTTCCTTCTTGAGTTTTGGACAATATCTCTTGAAATTCCTATATTCCTTATAGCAATAGCATTGGATCTTTGACATAATGATCTTCTTCTTTTCATGAGTATCAAACTTCCCAAACTTTCCTTTTATCCTAGCCATGGTAGCAAATGCTTGAACTTGTTCACTTGGTCCTACATCAATTTTTTCCTTCAACCTAGTTTCTTCAATCTTAGATAATGACTAGAGTTCACTGAATGGAGTAGATTCCTTCTTTTCGTAGATACTTAATACAAAGTTGCCCCATTCATCAAGTACTTCATTGAGCACCATGGTCCTCATCTCTTTTTTAGATATTATTTCCCCCAACTCTTACAGTTGGTCTCTTATTTGCGACACCTTCATAAGATATGAGGCTATCCATTCTTCCTCTGATACCTTGATACTATATAGTTCAGTTCTCAAATATATCAGTTCTCTTGCAGTGCTTACGGAGAATAATTCTACCAGTTTTTCATCGATGTATTTTTACTTGTCCAATTCTTCTACATATGGGATGAGAGATTCCTTGATTGATTCGATAAGGATTATTTGAGCCCTTTTTTCCCCTTCATATACTTTGCTAGATCTTGAGCTTCTTCCTTTGGTGGTTCAGTGATTGAACCCTTAACATGTCCATTGACTTCTTTTTCTATGAGGATCAAATATATCCTCTTCTTCCATGCAAGTAAATTTGATGACCTAACCAACATGTTTCTCTCCTTGTAGAATGAAGCCATTTTGATAGTAGATTCAAATAGAAATATAGAGGTACATACTTTTCAAGTGAAGAATATTATTGATAATTATATCTTCAACTTGATGCCTTTCTTGTTTTGATGATAATTGATGATGATAAATTCCTTGAATATGTCCTTCCTCCAATATGCTCTTGATGTAGGCCCCTTTGATTCTTTTGATGATGATGGCAATGTTTCTTCCTACTACCCTTTGATGTAGAGACTTCAATATGCTTCAATGTGTAGTATTTATTTCATTGAGTGGAGGTGGGGCCCTTGAGATCTTCTTCTCCTTGTGATGATGATTTTAAAATGTGTGAGCTTCCAGAGAATGCTTCAAGTGTGGAACCCTTATTTGGATGAGCTAGGATTCAGAGGTATTCTTTGATATTCCTTAGTTCCTTCCTTGTGATGTGATGAATGGTCCTCCTTGATGTCCTTGGATTTCTCAACCCTTATGTGTCCCTTCTTTATGGTTTGATATCTCCTTTGATGCTTTAGCATTTCTTGATATTCCTTTGATGGTCTTTCCACAATTTTCATTTCCCTGTCTTTTCACCTTAGCTCTGAAACCATGTTGAGAAAACTAAGCAACCAGATTAGGTGATTTCTCTTAAATTGATAACTTCTTGTGATGTTTTTTTGCTTAGCTTAATTATCTTCTTATTTCACTTGTTTATTATTAGTTTTCTTATCATAAAAAAACTACCAAAAAATAAATAATAATGAGACAAGAGCACATAAGATATAGGCTATCAGTCAGGTCCAAAATGTCTTCTCTTGAGAGGAAAACCTGTGAGAATTCTTCTCCTCCTATAGAACTTCAATTTATGAATTCCAAGACCTATGACCCTTGAACAATACCCCTCCAAGACCAACTCTATAATATCCCTAATTAAAAATCCATGTAAAAAAGATAATACCAAGGTCATGAGACAAGTATTTTGAGTTGAATGTTGGGAAAAACATTCTAGTGGGCGTTCATTTAAATTATTATATACAAAGGAAATTGGAAAAGGAAAAGGAAAAGGCTTTGGAAAGGAAAGAAGTATTCAACATTTATTTATGAAAATAATCGAAATTAGGAGAAAAGGAAGGTGAAAGGTCACAGGTAGCACGTGAGGAGGAAAACGAAGGAAAAATAATGGAAAATGAAGAAAATAGAGGCCTCAATTATAAAAAGGCTTCTAAGGATTAGTTCATAGATTTTGTTAGTGTTAAAATTTTGAAATTTTTAGATTGCAGCTCTTTATTCTACTCTCTCTCTCTCTTTGATACTCTTGGACACTTAGAGTTTCTTGGATCACTCTTGGAGGAGTATGGCATACTTGGAGCTTTGGATAAAGAATGTTAATTTTAGGTAACAATGGTATGTTCTATGCTTTAGAGAAATTTTACTTCAATATTTTTATGATCCCAATATCAATACCTAGTTTAGCAATCACATAAAAATGATAGTAAAATGCGGATAGAACATAAACATAATCACTAGAGGACAAGCCAAGACAAGAGGACACAAGATGTGGCACCAGCCAGGGACAAACTCCAATGTGGGGAATCCCTTGATCAATTCTTCTTATATTCTTCAATAGTTTAGTAGAGAGAGAGAGATAGTATAATTTACAAATATGATAATTTATGACAACAACAAACGAGCCCTAACCAGAAAATTCAACGTTGGTCAACAGGGAGGAATTCTTCCTCAATTCAGCTCAATCAAATCTATTCAACTTCGGTATCCAACAATAAGTGTAATCATCATAAAACAGTCTGAAAATTCCTGTCAAAACTGGTCAATGAAGGTCAATCTTGCGGCCAACCCTAGTACAGTCAATGATGGTCAAAGGAGATGTTAGATTGTCTCAATTTTTGTGCCCATATCTATGGCCTGCTAGGATAGAGATACTTCAGCCAAACTGAAGTACAAATAGTTCAATGCTTCAAGTCAACACAGTCAAACAACCTCCTTGTAGCTTGGTCAACGCTAATCAAATCAGTCAACAAAAATTTGTCCCCCTTTCCTTCACATGTGTGAGAGAGAAGAATTCCCAAAAATGCCTACCCAATCACAAGAGGAGAGAGAGAGAGAGAGGTGAGATGAGATGATGATCAAATGACTTTAGATCTCCTTCCTTTTATATGCAACCTTGATGATGAATTGGGGGTTTGAATGCCTATTTTTCTTGTTGGCTGACCTTGACAATTTATCCATAATACAAATTAATTCATATCTTCATTTGTATATGTCGAAATAGGATGATATTTAGATAAATCCTACACCTCTCGAAGAGAGGAATCCAAGAAAAAATTCAGTTTTCATAAATAAGATGACCCATGTGGAGTTTGGCCCTAGTTTTCAATTTTAACACTCCCTCTCAACTAGGGAGAACTCCATCTGCTAATCCATCTACCAATATGTACTATTTCTACCATCAATGCACTACTCTGCATTTCTCTACTTTTCTCTACACTTATCTACTCTTCTCTTTCAAACTATGAAGAAGAAGAAGTGATCGAGAATGTATCATACCATTCTCTACTTTCCCAAAGTCAATCCCAAATAAAAGAGAGTGACTCATACCACTCTTACTGACCCGAAGTCTGTTCCAATTGATCCCATATAAATATCGCTCATCCTACATGATGCGTCCATCGGTAGTACTATGGACCCTATCCTTATTTCTCTACACATTGGCCATATGAGAGGTACTTCCCATGAGTCCCAGACTGCATGGGTAGGATGTCTCAGCAAGAGAAGGATGAACCACTCATCCTGCCTACATGTCACCATCGTGTATCACAAGGGAAGGCTAAACCACTCACTTTGTACACAACAAATCATTAGGGGAAATCTAAACCACTCACCGTATGGTTGTTCATCACTCCAAGAAGTACCCCAAGCCCCCCAGAGCTCAATGTCCATATCATATAGGACCCTCATAAGAGGGTCTCTCCACAACTCCAAGTTGTTCTCGGAAGGCCAAGAACTTGACCTTTCCCAAGGGATTTGTCAAAATATTGGTGACCTGCTCATCAATACCAATATGATGGAGCCTTATTTCTCCTTGTTGTACCATTTCCTAGATAAAATGGTACCTGATATTTATATTCTTGGAGCAAGCATGACACATGGGATTATTTGATAATTGAATCCCACTCTGGTTGTCACAGAGTATCACAATGTTATCTATCACATGTCCAAATAGCTCACTGAAGAGATTCCTCAATCAAAGAGCTTCATAGGTGGCCATACTAGAAGGTATGTATTCAGCCTCCATGGTGCTCAAGGTGAGATAATATAAGTATCCTCCCAAAGCGTTTATGGACAACATACTAGATATGTCAGAGTGGATCAATTGCAATATATCTGTGGTCTTGCTATTACTTGAGTGGAATGGTCCCCATGTAAGTTTTCCTTTAGTACATCCCAAACATACACCTTCATGCTGCACTTTGAACTCGAGCATACCTATAAACATCTATCTCACATCTGGTAGGGCCTTATAGTAAATATGGGAAAACATCCGGTTCCATAGTTTAGATTGTAGAGATGTGTCAAAAGACATGGCTCCCAATGGAATTCCTCCAACTTCATACAAAGTTTCAACCTTGAACCCAAGAGTAAAAGAATATTTAAAATTTATTTTCCAAACATGTACATTTCCATCGATGAATGCCACCTTGAATCATTTGTCTTCCATTACTGAAATCAATACCAGGTTGTTCTTGAGATCAGGTACATATAGTACTTCTTGTAAATGAATAGTGTTACGTTGATTCAATTGAAGGGTAACATTCCCTATGCCCTTCATGGGATAGGTGGCATTGTCTCCAAGGATGATCTCCAAGTTTGTCTCCTTTTCTATCATATTAGAGATAACTTCCATGCATCTGGTAAAGATCCTTGACGCACCATTATCAATTAGCCAATTCCCCTAAGTGTCTAAGGGAGTGGTAGTGGAGAGGGCTCATATAAGATAGTATTCCTTTTGCTCATTTTTAACAACATTTGATTCTTCATACTTGGAGTTCCTTCCTTTCTTGGAAGGTCGGCCATTTCCTTGATGTCTCGCATTCTTTCTTCCCTTGCCATTGGACCTGCAATTCCTTTTATCATTGTTGTTGAAGTTGGCCCTAGAATGATTGTGATCATCATCATGTGATTTGTCCATTTTATTTAGACATTTCCTTGCATAGTGGATTTCCATTGAAATGACCTTTAGACCCTAAATTATTTCTCCTTTTTGCATGAGCAGAGAATGTAGTGGGGTTGCTTCTATTAGAAGGAATTCCTTGCTCCACCATTCTTGTTTCTTATTGAATTCATCTTGACATCAATTCTTCAAACCTTGGAATTCAATCATTATTGACAATAGTGGTTCTAAATATACGCCACTCAGATCAGATGCCTCCAATGATAGTGATAGTAAGTTCCCTATCAATAATGACCTCTCCAATCAAAAGTAGATCATTCTTGATCACAATGATCCTTAAGAAGTAAGATTGAATATCCACGTTCTTGCCCTTCTTAATATCGTTCAACTTATTTTGGAGAAATAAAATTTAATTAGCATCACTAACCTTGAACATGCTGATCAACCTATTGTAGATCTCCTTGTAGGTCTTGAATTCAAAGATGGAGGCCACCAAACACTTGTCTATGGAATCTCTGATAATATTCTTTGCTTTAACTTCAGCCCTATTGTACTTGGTCTTCGTAGTAGCCAGTGCATTTGAAGGAGGCTCAAGGATTTTACCCTTCACATATTCCAACACTTCTTGTTCTCCAAGGTCAAATCAAGAGACATCTTCCATCCATGATAGTCATATTTTTCACAGAGCTTGTCTTTAGCCAAGAAGTGGGAAGAGGAACCCATTGAGCCTTTTGTCCTTGTCCAACTGTCTTAGGTGATTTCTCTTTCACTCTTGCTTAGGCTTTGTCTTCATCTTAGCTCTGATACCATGTTAATTTTAGGTAGAAATGGTATTTTCTATGCATTAGAGCAATTTTACTTCAATTTCTTTATTAGCCCAATATAAATATCTACTTTAGCAATCACATCAACATGATAGTAGAATGCAGATAGAACATAAACATAAATAGTAGAAGACAAGCCAAGACAAGAGGACACAAGATGTGGCACTAGCCAGGGACAAACCTCAATGTGGGGAAACCATTGATCAATTCTTCTTATATTCTTCAATAGCTCAATAGAGAGAGATAGTACAATTTAAAAATATGATCATTTATGACAACAGCAAAAGACCCCTAAACAAAAAATTCAACGCTGATCAAGAGGGTAGAATTCTTCCTCAATGTAGCTCAGTCAAGCCCTATCAACTTTGGTCTCCAACATCAAGTCTGATTAGCCCAAAATAGTTTGAAAAATTCTAGTCAAAACTTGTCAATGAAATTCAACCCTATGGCTAGACCTAGAATAGTCAACACTAGTCAAAGGAGAGGTGATTGCCTTGTTTCTTGTACCCAAGTCTACGGTCTGCTAGGAAGGAGTTACTGCACCCAAACTGAAGTCAAAGTAGGTCACCACTTCAAGTCAACGTAGTCAAACAACCTCCCTGTAGCTTGGCCAATGTTGGTCAATGCAGTCAATCTAAATTTGTCGTCCTTTCCTTCACACATGTGAGAGAGAAGAGTGCCCAAAACTGCATACCAAATCACAAGAGGAGAGAGAGAGAGAGAGATGACATGAGATGATGACCAAATGACTTGAGGTCTCCTTCCTTTTATATGCAACATTGAGGATGAATTGGGGGTTTGAATGCCTATTTTGCTTGTTGGTCAACCTTGACAATTTATCCATAGTATAAATAAATTCATATCTTCATTTTTACATGTCAGAATCAGATGATCTTTAGATCAATCCTACACCACTCAAAGAGAGGAATACAAGAAAAATGTCAGCTATCATAAATAAGATGACCCATGTGGATTTTGGCCCTAGTTCTCAATTTTAACAAAGAAGGAAAATGAAGAGCAGGAAATCACAAGCGGACATTGGGATCAATAGGTGCAATGACTTTTACTTATAGGTACCAAGTTTCATGTATGATTTATTTGCTAGTTTTGGCATGCATGGCACATGCATGTGAATTCTTGGTTATGATCTATCGTTGGAATGGAAGAAAGCTTGGATTGATGTTGGATTTTCCTAGCCTTTCCATTTCCTAGATAGCCATAATGTTGTGGGTTTCTTTCCTTTTGTTTTTTGATTGGTTTTCATGTTCCCTATGGTTATGGGTTGAGTTGCTAGTTCCTGGAAGCCTTGGTTGGACAAACACTTTGGAAGCCCTGTAATAGCTTGGGTTGAGTTACTAGTCTTGGACACCTTGGTTGGAAAAATTCTCTAGAAGCCCTGGGTGGGTTAATTTACCAACCCCAAAAGACCTAGTTGTAAAAATGGTCTGGAAGGCCTGTAACAGCTATGGATTGAGTTACTAGTCTTGGAAAACCTACTTTGAACAAATGGTCTAGAGCCTTAGACAAGGTAGGTAGAGACCAACCTGGTGATGGATAGTGATGTCAAACTTTGAGGTGGAATCAATGGTTTATGGTTGAGGTGGCCTGGCCTCTATAAGCCCTAGTTTAGTTCTTCTTTAGTTATTTTATGATATACCACATTCATGCTTGGAAAATGGAACAGGGGCAATTGGTTGAAAGAAAGATTTTGTTCAACCAATCTATGGTCAGGTGGTACGTGGAAGTACCATACCTATTTGGATTTTTCATATGTTAATAAGATCTTCTTTCTTATTATATTGATGGGTAAACATAATTGTTCATATGTGGACTTTTATGGTTGTTATATCCTTGTTATTTATGTTGGTTCTATGATGGTTATGAGTATGTTTTATGATAGACTTAATGTATGGCTCTCATCATGCTTTCAATGGAAACTGAATGAACAATGAATATATGACCTAATAGATGATATTGTAACTATTTTGATAAGGCATCAATGCTTCTTTATGGATCTCAGATAACTATGAGACCCCTATGCTGAGATCTGTTGTTATGGCCTATATATTTCATATTTGTGACATGTTTGATGAAATTCCTATCATGGCTAGTAGAGATCCATTCATGTCATTGATCAAGTTTTGGAATTAGTACCTTTTTTTAATTTTATTTATCATTTTTGAATGTTTCATGAAGATCTTGGCAGTGGCCTGAGTCTCGACCCTGAAAAGGTGGCACAAAATCTTAGGTCACTAGCTCAGAACTAGCTAAAAAAGTCCATAGTCATTGGCATACCCTTGCTATGGGAATGACTGGAGTGTCCTAGTCACATGCATGCTTTTTCATGTGATAAACCTAGGCTCTAGGGTAGCAAAATGTCAAGTTGTCTCAGGGGTTGGTCACCTAGAAGGGTTGGTTCACTCTTGAAGGTTTTCTAGCATGTTTGGAAGGTCAAAATGGTTTTTCTTTGTGGGTTCCACCTCCATAATTATACATGGGTATTTTAATCACATCATAGTAACCTCTCATCACATGTTTACCCCAACATACTAGTTAACTTGGGTGAATTTCAATGGATGTTGTTACAGAGTGGTATCAGAGCACGGTTCAACACTTGGACTAAATGGGCATAATGTGTTTTTCATGAATGCATGTAGGTTGTAAAAGCATTTGTTATGCATGTCAATGTCTATATGTTGTTATGGATGCATTTTCATGGTTATGGTTATGCATGCATAGTAGGTGAGAGATGAATTGTGATGGTCATTTTTTGTGGTCTTGTGTTGACATCATGATTCTATTGGTATGTTATGATTTTGATGAGTTGGATTAGATAGAGCAGGAGATGTAGATCTCCAGAGCGAGATTGCAGCACTAGACTTGAGGGTAAGAGAAGATCATCATATAGGTTTGTATATTTGGCATGAAAGTCTATGGTTAATGGTTGTTATAAGAATTAGGGTTACTGATATTAAGTTCACTCTATTGTTTTCATGGTTACATATATGATAAATGCTAGTTGATTAGTGTAGTCATATGCACGTGTCAGATATCCATCAATGATAGTAACCTATTGTTGTATGAATTGTGCTCATATGCATGATGATCATAGTCATTGTATTTAAGATCTTGATGTTATTTGTATCATGTTAATACATATTTTCCTGTACATATGGTTAGGGTTATGAAATTAAGGTATGAGTTGACCTAATTTTGATAGTGTGTTGTACTAATCTAGACTATCTTTGCATATGTGATTTGTTATGCATGAATGACAATTGTTTATGAGTTTATGATGTGAAAATGTTAGCTAGCTACTGTTATGGATATCATGAGTTTAGTACTTGAATGTTTGACTATGTCATCTATCTAGTCTTTGAGTGTTTGGTGTCTATTATGTCATCTATCTGTTGTTGAATATCTAATTAATTGCATGATATAAGTATGTGTATATAATTTTGCATTAGGTAATGATATTTTTTTAATATGGTTGTATTAACACATATGTGTTCAGAAAGATGATATGTACTTGAGTATAAGTGGGTGCTAGTTGTAGTATTATGACTTATGACTGTGAGTTGATTACAGATTATGACAAGACTAGTCATCTTGGTAAATTTTGATTTCAAATTAATATCCATTATGTCTTGATCTTTGGAACGTGTGACTAACATGTGTTAATAGTTGCAGGAAAACATTCACGGTATTATAATTACAAGGTAACAATTGTTTTGTTTATCTAAAGCCCCCTCCCACATTTATTGACTTTCGTCGATTTATCCAGGGTAAACATGATCTAAGGGTCACTATGATAATATGAGACCTCCTATATGACCTTAAGGAAATGGAATCGACAACTTGAGACTTCATTGACTTCCCTTAGGTCCTACAGGACCTACAAGAGTAACCCAACCCCTTCAATAGTCCAACCCCTAAGATAACTCTCTCTCTCTCACTGACCTAAAACCCTAGTTGTTCCCTTGTAAAGGAATGTCAATGACTATAGTCCTCTATTCGTACTGATAAGCCTACATTCATGTAATTTTGGACTTTTCACATTCTTTCTATGCCAACAACCCCAATTTATAAGCCACCTTTTTAGTGCCAAAACTCAGGCCTCTACCTAGAATTCAGAGAAACTTCCAAAGATGAAGAATGACATAGAAGCAATACTTTTAAACAAAAACTAAAACCAAGACTTGACCTGACCTTCCTAACTGGGATGACATTCTATCAAAAACTTGGTAAACATGCAACATATGAGTCACGAATGCAAATATGAACATAAGGAGCTGAAAACTTACCTACGGTTTAACAAGAAGGATCATTACCTTCTCACATTAGTTGTCATAACATCAATTAGGCCTTGCATTCATTACTGATTTAGTTACAAGTAAAAATATGGAAAGATCCATGACTAAGAACTATCAAATAACCATGCTTATAACTAGCATATAGCTAAATAAATATCAAAGACAGAACAATGATTAAAGCCACACAATAACAAGTACATTTACTCATCAAAAGAAACAAAAACCTAACTCTTATTAAACATAGGCAAAATCCAACTAGGTTCAGGACTTCCACATACAACCCAACCGTATATTGGCTGAACCAAATCCTTCATTCGTCCAATCAACATCGTTCCATATTCCAAGAATGAATGTGGGATCTTATGGGATAAAACAATCCATAAATAACCAAGGAAATATATAGGTTAAACCACCTCCACCCTCACGATACCGTGATATAACGTAAACTGGAGTCGAGATCTCAAAACCAAACTGAGCTTGGATGCCTCATAATTTCTTCTCTAATACCTTAAGGAATTTTCCTGTATCCATCCTCATGATTTACTGTGTATCCTGCCATTACCGATTAATGGATTCCTAGGCCTTTGGGAATTTTCCTGAGACCACCTCACCCTGATCCAAAATATTCCGACAATCCAAAGCTCAAACCGAGAAAAGTCACATCACACCATGGCTATCCAAAAATGGCAAGGAAAGGATAAAATCCATTGTCAAAACCTAGAAAAATTCATGCTAATGACAACAAAAGAACCAAATACCAACATGCACATACCATGCATGTCAAAACTAGCTAGGAAATCATACATGCAACTTGTTACCTACAAGTATTCTTCCTGAAGCTACTTGTTCCGACTTTTTCTTACTTGATCCTTTATTTCCTTTGCTTTCCTTGTCCTTCCTTTGCTTGCTTTCTTTCCTTCTCGTCTTGGTGCTCTACTACTCTTTGAGACTAATTCCAAAACTAAACTGATAACTACCAATTGATGCTTTGTTTTCTTTTTATTATTTATTGCTCTAATTTCTTCATTTTTCCTTTATTTTCCTTGAATTTCCTCCTCACATGCAACTTGCGACCTTTCACCTTCCTTTTCTCCTATTTTCCTTTATTTTCATAAATAAAATTTCAATAATACATTTTTTCCTTTTCAAAGGCTTTGCCATTTCCTTTACCATTATACCCTTAGCCATAAACACAACAAATGATGCCCACTAGGATATTTTTCCCAACATTTATCTTGGAATAAGTGTCCCTTGACCTTGGTCTTATTTTTCCTTTATTAACTTTTATTACATGAACTTTTAACTTGGGTCTATTACAAACCCCTCCCCCTTAGAAGAACACCTTCCTCGGTGTTCTTTGACACCTACAACTATAAAAACCGCTAAAAAGGAAAACATACTACCGATGGAGATTTATAACCTAGCTCATTGCAGTATTTACAATGAACAATCTACTCTAAAGAAAAACCATCATGACAAACATGACAACGTGAAAACCAAACCACTTATTGGTGATTTATGACACAGCTCATGGTTTTATTTGCATCCATGTACATATATACATATACCAAAAATGTGTTCCCTCAACTGACAAACAATGAATGATACATAGACTGTGTCTAATCAACCATCTCCCATGTAGCCTCATTGGGCCCAAGGTTCTTCCATTGCACTTTACCTTGGTCAATTGCTCTATTCTATAGCATGAGTTATTTCTGCTACAATATGCGCTAAGGTTCCGGCTTGAATTCTCCTTTTGGTTCCATTTGCAATACAATCCAATCAATAACATGATCAACATCATTTACATATATTTTAAGAAATTAAACATGGAAAACATCATGGAATTTCATCGTTGGAGGTAGTGCAAGTCTATAGGCCATTGGTCCAATCCTCTCAATGATCTGAAAAGCCTTGTGATACCATGGTGCCAACCTGGCACATGATCCAAACCTCAAGGATATCTTCTTGGGCTTGATGCATAAATCCAGATGCTCCCCAACCTAAAATTCCTTAAATTCCCTATGCTAGTCTGCATAGATCTTTTGCATGTCTTGTGTTTCCTTTAGATTCTTATTTATAACCTACATTTCATGTTCCATGTGTACCAACATGTCCAGTCCAATAAGTACCTTGTCCATTAGATCACTCTAACTGATGGGGGTATTCCAACTTCATCCATATAGTGCTTCAAACATACTCATCCTTGGTGACTCCTAGTAAACGTTATTGTAAGAAAAATAAACCAATGGAAGGTACTCCTCCCATCTCCTCTACTGATGCATCATGTGTATCCTTAGGATATCCTCTAGAATCATGTTGACCCTCTTTGCTTTTCCATCTATCTGCTGATGATAAGTTGTATTGAAGGCCAACTCTATCCCCAATCCTTCAAACAATTGCTTCCAAAACTTGGAAGTGAACTTGGTATCCCTATCTGACAAAATATTCTCGAGACCACCATGCAATCTCATGATCTCCCTAATGAATACTTATGCTACCTCACTAGCCAGATAAGTAGTCTTTACTGGAATGAAGTGAGCTACCTTACCCAACCTATCTACTACACCCATGATAGAATCATGCTGCCTTAATGTCCTCAGAAGACCTATAATGAAATAAATAGAAATGAATTCCCACTTCCACTCTAGAATCCGAATTGGCTGAAGCAACCCACCTGGATGCTTACACTCTTCCTTCACCTGCTGATAGTTTGAGCATCTGGCCACAAACTCTACCACTTCCTTCTTTATATTTGGCCGATAGTAGGAATTCTTCATCATTGTTAATGTCTTCTGATAATATGGGTGACCTGAATATGGCTTTACATGAAACTCCCTCAAGATTATATTCTTGAGTTCACTGTTATCTGACACATAGATCATGTCCTTGAATCTCACCAAGCCATCCACTGTGAGACAATATTCCACATCTCGATCACATGTACCTTGATGTAACCTGTGCATAAGATCCTCATACTAGTCACATTGTTTTCTTGCCTATAATAGATAATCCTATACATATGTCCCATATGAGCACACTACTACAACATGGTTCAATTGCACTTTCATGCTGAGAGTATCTGCAACCCTGTTCTCCTTACGTTGATGTATTTGATCTCAAAGTCAAATTCACAAAGGGTAGACAACCATCTAGCTTTATTGGCATTTAAATACATTTGGTCAAATAGATATCTCAACCCACTGTGATCACTCATCAACAAAAACTTCTTTCCAAGAAGATAATGTTTCCACATCTTCAAGGCATGAATAATTTCTTCCAACTCAAGATCATGAGTAACGTATTTTTCCTCCTTCCCATTTAGTTTCTTGGACTCATAGCATATCACTTGTCCCTCCTGCATAAGGACCCCACCAAGCCCTCTCGTGAAAGCATCTATGCACACTATGAACTCTTTATCCAAAACTACAATCTTCAATGTTGGAGCATTCTTCAACAACTAATTCAACTATTGAAAATTGTTTGCACACTTCTCTATCCATTAAAACTTCTTACCTTTCCCTTGCAATAATGTAATGGGATAGGAAATGTGTGAGAATTTCTTGATGAGTCTCCTATAGTAACTTGATAACCCCATGATTGATTTGAATTCTTCCACATTACTAGGTGTTTCCCATTCCATGGTAACTCTTTTTGTTTCTCGATCTACTGCTATGCCTTCCTTGGAAACAACATGACCCAAGTAATGCACCTCTATCTGAATGAAACTACACTTTCTAAGCTTGGCATACAACTGATGCTCTCTTATCAATATCAACAATGCTGCTAAATTATCGACACGCTCTTCTTAATTCTTAGAATATATCAATATGTCATCAATGAATATAATAACAAACTTGTCTAGATAAGGGCACACCACACTATTCGTCAAGAACATAAAAGTAGTTAGAGCACTATTCAAATTGAATGAACTACAACAAAATCATAACACCCATACCTGGTCCTAAAGGAAGTCTTGTAGATTTCCTCTTCTTTGATCCATACCTCATGATATCTTAATCTTGGATCAATCTTCAATAACATTGCTTTCCCCTTCAACTAATCAAACAAGTCATCAATCCTCAGCAACAGGTACCTGTTCTTTATCAACACATTGTTCAGTCACTTGTAATCAATGCACAACCTAAGAGTACCATCCTTTCTCTTCATGAAGAATATTGGTGCACCCCATGGTGATACACTTGGCCTAATGTATCAATTATTAAGAATTTCCTTCAAATGCAACTTCAACACCACCAACTCTAGTGTGCTCATGTTGTACGGCACCTTTGATGTCGGTGCAACCCCTAGTACCAACTCAATAGAAAATTCCACTTCCCTACGGGGAGGAAACTTTAGAATCTCTGTTGGAAACACATCCTAAAACCACTGTAATACATGGTACCTTTTGAACATTTTTGCATCCTCAACATCCTTACCCTTATGACTAGAAATATGAACTACAAACATCACACACCCTTTCCTACAACTGTGATTATCTTGCAGAGTTGTGACCATCCTCACTGATGTAGGCTTCTTTTTTCCCTGCAAGATTGACTTTTGTTAATTTTTGCAACAATAGCCAAATTCCACCTTGGAAAGATCATATGACCAATATGATGATCGCATTAGATTCTTGTTTTCGAGAGGGCCAAAATTGACCTAAATATCAGTTTATTCAGACAAGCGAAAGTTGATTTTTAAATTTATTTATTCACTCATGTATATTGGGTTAGGTTGGCCATAAGAACATGTTAAATTGGACAGTTTTACCTCAACCGCAAGTTGATCCTCATGAAATCATATAAATAGAACATACCTCAAGCTCATATGGACACATTGATCAAGCCATATTATCTTCTCTTATTTTCTTGGTTCGCATAGGTCTATCAAAGGAAAGTTCGCGGAAGGGTTCGAAATCTTAGGGGTGAAGTTGTCACTGATATAGGGTTTTCTGATCCTTGGACACTGGCAGAGAACTAGGCATTTTAGTTCTTGTATGTTGGCACATAGTGGTCTAGATATTGTCTAGAGAGCCCTAGATGCTGGAATAGAAGCTCGTGGGAATGCCTAGGGTTTTATAGGAAAATATGGATTTTTTGGTCCCCAGACGTTCACACAAAGTGGTCGTGACAACATCCAGGTTCTCTGGAGGCATGCATAGTAACTAGAAGAGAGAATTTGAGGGTTTGGAGAAAATATGGTGAGTTGGTTCCTAGACTCATGAAAATAATGGTCTAGGGAGATTTTGGGATACCATAGACGTTGGCATAAAGTTCACAAAGAGCATCCAAGATTGTTATAGATGCTCACACAACTCATGCTTTACAAATGATCAGTTCTCCAGGATGCATAAGAACAATGAAGTTGAAGCCATTTCCTAATCCATAGAAGCTATCAAAGCTTCATTAGATATACCCTCTCCATTCCATAGTTCTTAGAATGAGCTTTCCAACAGTATATAGAAGTCCAGAAAAGGACTCTCGGATTAGACGTTAGAGCCTGTTGAATATTTCCTCTGGAAAGCCCAGAAAACCAAGAAAAAATAATAAAGGGACTAAGGTAAATTACATTAGAGGGACATGCACTCCCACATCCCACAGTCCTGCAAGTCTCGCAAGTCCTACATTCTGGATTCCTGCATGACCCTCATAATTCCTTATGGGCCATCCTTAAGGAATTGTCAGGGGGGAAGCACGCCGATAGTGTTAAAGCATTGGGGAAGGGCAGAGGTCGATTGACAGTAAAAATCATTGAAAAACCAATGGCAGGGGAACCCCATTTCTCTCTCCTTTGGGGGGGCACATGGCACACTACCTGCAGTCCCACACCCCATAACCCTATAGTCCCACAGCTTCACACTACTCGCAGTCCTGCTTCCCACATATCAATGAGATCCCAGGGTAGATACTTAAGGTTATCAGTGGTTCAAAGTGATGAATGTCGATATTCCATCCCTATATCCCGTAGGTCTCATAGCCACAACAAAATCCAAAACGTTGTGAGGGGCCAATCTTGTGATATAGTGTGAAATAACTGATGAGGGATGAAAAAGTGTAACAAAGAAAAGCATGGAAAGACAAGGCCAGGCCACCCCCTTCTCTCTCCTCCACATGGTGATATGACAGTATAGTAAACCCCACATCTTGTAATCCTACAATATTGGTGAATTGACAACATTTTCATTCCAATATCGTGTGGAGACCAACTTTGTCATACAATGTAAAATTTCTGGGGAGGGCCAAAAATCATTAACAAAGGAAATGCACACCAAAACAGGGTTGGGCATGCCCTTTTCTCTCTCCTCCATGAGCCCACGTGGCAGCATACGGTTATTCCTCATAGCTGACATGGAAGCTGATATCATCAATGACATGGTGGTATGAATGACACATGGAAGTATAGATGTTGACGTGGCAGGGGACATGTGTCACTCACCTTCAACATTTTTAGGGGTCCTATGTGGCCATTTCTAGGTGACAAGTGGCAACAATGATTTCATCCCGCATATCGAGAATTGCACAAAATGAAAATTGTTTCCTCTAGTGATGCTCGTCCTTGGCTTCAATTGTGATAAGGAAGAAGCCCCTAGATGTGATATTTCATAGGCTATGTTTGATAAAGATTTCATGCCCAGACTTCGGCTGATGCCATGTAAGAGGAAATCAAACGGCATTTCATATTATAAAAGAAAAATGACCCCAGACACAGGTTTAAATGCCTTAGTGCCTGAAAGGTTAAGCCCTTGGTCTTAGCCCATGGTTATATGAAGAAAACAAAGATATGACTACTACATCAAAGCGAGACCTATAGGGAAGTCATAACGCACTTGTTTTGTGTTATTCTTGTGTTAAAGGCCCACGTTCGAAGGACTCTTGGGTACACTATGAAACAAAACACCATGATTTTTTAGCGCATTGATAGTATTTAACAGAGATTTAAAGGGGGTGATGGGTCAACAGCTATGGTATTAGGAAGAGTTGGTGGTGCATTCAAGGCATGAGATGGGACGATCCAAAAAACTCCCACTATGACACGGATCTGGAAGTCAGCGTCGAATGAAATAAAGGAATAAATGGCAAGAGTTAATTGAGCAACACAGGAGACCATACCATGAACTAGATATAGCCTGAAGCCAAAGTAGCTACAAGGATGGGTGCGAAGATATTGCATTAATGTTTCATTTGTTTTGTGATCTTGTGATGTGCTTTCCTTTATGAGGAAATTACTATTTTTGTGATGTGTTTTGGACATTGAGCCTTCCCTGGCTAAGACAACAATCTGATCTGATAGTTAAGACTTGGCCGAGGGATATTTTGTATTGTATCATGATGGATAACGCACCCCATCTTCTTATAAATAGGGGGTAGCAACACCAAATAAAGGTTCTAAAATCTGCAAAGGAAGGCTGATATTTTTGTGATACTATATCACTTAGTTACATAGATCTTTTAGAATATCACAGGAGTAGTGGTGATTCCCCCTTTGAAGTATTATAGTGTGCTATTTCCTATTTTCATCCATTTTGTAGAATTTTCTTCTCTAAATTCCTGTAATAATATATGCTAGATTATTTCATACTTTCCTACAGATTCATTTGCATTGAGTTGTTAATGCACATGCCTATTCGATGGGTTGAAATTATATCTTTAAATTGTACTACATGAATCACATCATCTAGTTTCTTTTCAATCCATTATATCTACCTGTAACTCAGATAATTGTAGCAAATCTCATGGTTTTAGGCTCTATGTTTTTAATATAGAATTATTGGTGCTTTGAGCTCTACATTTTGAGTTACCCCTTCTCTTTGTCTTCTCTCATTTATTCCATAAAGATGATTAAACTTTAAGCCTTTGAAGTTATCAGCCTCAACTATTTTCTGTTATATTTTTGGGAACTTTGTATGTGTAGAAATACTATAATACCTAACCTGTATCTTTGGATGAAAGAACCAGATCATTCCTCTTATATATGTGTATAGAAAATGGGTGACATCTCCTCCTACTTGAGAATCATTTGAGGCACACTATTTTAGTTGTACCCAAGCACTAGTCTTGTAAGCAATCCAAGGTTGTCTCTAGGAGCAAAACATCTTCTGGCACCCTTTCTGGGGAACATATTTAAGGATTTATCCCCTGGGATACGACAAATTAAACACCCTTCGTGTAGGTGAGAGAATTATTTTCTGATTTCATTCACATAACCTTGGCAACTCCACACCCCCCTCATTATCATTCATCATCCTAGCTTTTAAAAGGCCTCATACTCACTCAGACACCTCTCAATAGAAAGGCCCATTTGTATCTGACCCTGAAAAATTATTTTTTAAGAAAGTCTAGAAAGGGAAAAATCCCCCTACCTGTGCTACCATCTCACCATCCTTTCCAACTTCCGCCTCTAGTTCTCATCTCATTGTTGCTCATTATTTAGGATTGGTGCCTAAGATCCTGACATACCCTACTTCCCCTCCAACCATTGTGGTCTTAACCCCAGTGCCTCAAGCAAATTTTAATCCCCCCTCCACTAATTCATATGTATCTTCCGGGATTTTTTCTAAATAAGTATATACCTATTGATTTACATCAACACCTAAGTGTTATGCCCTAGGACTACTTAAATCTTATGCCTAGGTTTAATGCGGAAGATAAAAAATTTACTCAGAAACACATTCAGGTCTTCTGTGCTTTCGTTGAGAACCAAAATGTATAACATCTTGATGTGGTCCTCAGACATTTTTTACAGTCCCTTGATGGAGATGCCATAAAATGGTTTAAATCCCTACCAAATGCCTCCATCTCCACTTGGGAGGAAATTGAAACCTCCTTCACACAAAAGTGGGGTGAGAAGAGAAATCATGAGTACCTCCTCATAGAGTTCAATGCCATCAGGAACAAGCCAAAGGAGGATATATCAGAATTTAATATGAGGTTCAGTAAGAAGTATAACAACTTGCTTGCTAAGATAAAACCTCCTCTAGTTGCTTCTTATGTAGCTTACTTGGGAACCTTTCAATCTAACTTTGGTTTTACCTTAAGAGAAAAGAAGTATCCTACTTTAGATCAACTCCAAGTCAATGCTCTTGAAGTAGAATCAAATTTTTCCTCAATAGGGAAGTCAAGTGGAAAGCAGGAAACCACTGGGAATAGAAGAGGTAAAGGAAAAGCTTCCTCCTCTGGTCATGCAAGAGAATCACTAGACCTGAAGTTGGTGGAGCTAGATAAAATCATATGGAGTTTGTCACATAAGGTTGGAAAGCTCGAAATTTAGAACAAGAGTCTCTCAAACAGAATGCTGAAGGAAACAACCGAGGGTATAACCCACAATATAGAACGCCTCCATTATAGATACTACCAAGGGAAATAGAGGAACAACCAGATTAGATCCCTCATCCTCTATATTTAGAAAATGATCTCGATGAACAATGGTTAGATACACAAGAGATGTAGGGAAACTTATATTCTTCTTTATTTGAAGAAGAATATGGAAATATGGCTGACCAGTAGGCGAGTCATGATAGAGAAATAATAGCAAAGGAGGAAGATATAGATTATTATTGTAAACAATTTGCAGATTTCATGAAATCACAACTACACCAAAGGTATGATCTAAGATCTTCAAGAAAGAGGTCAAGGGAGCCAAAACAACAAGAAGCAACTTCCCCTCAAACTATTCCCTTTGTACCAGATAAAGGGAAAGGTAAGTTGAATCCTAACCCTGGCATGGTAAAAGTCCCCCTGAATAAAGAAAGAAATAGTTCAGAGGAGTGCACATCAAAGGAGACACTTGTTCTGCAGAAAAATGTCAGTGGTAGTGAAGGATAAGTAGAGCCAAGAGGTATAGGAAAGACCTAGTCTACATTCAACCTTCAAAAGGAGCTTGAAAAGATATATATTTCTATTCCATAGACTGAGCTTCTCAGTTAACCTACCTATAAAGATTTGGTATCTCAATTCACGCATCCATCAATCTCATCACCCACCCACGCTTATCTAAATATTCAGGAAGAGATGCCAATGGTGGCGTTTGGGCCACATGTTGAAGAACTTGATCCTTTTACTGCACCTTTATATGTCACTATGGGAATCCATGACCTTCTTTTGCATAATTGCATGTTGGACTTTGGAGCCTCCCACAACCTCATGCCATTGGAAGTAATGGAACAACTTGGCTTGTAGATCACTAGGCCCTACAAGGACCTATACTCCTTTGACTCCAAGAGGGTCAAATGTTTGGGAATGATAAAGGATCTAGTGGTGAACCTGGTTGAGATCCTTATGAAGAGCGTGGTAATGGACATAGTAGTGGCAGATATAGCCCCTCATTTTTGCATGTTGCTATCTAGATCTTGGGGTTCTAAGGTGGGGCACTCTATCAAGTTGGATCTAACTTATGCCACCATTCCCACCTTTGGAGGAGAAAAAAGGAGGCTATAAAGAGGTTTGTAAAAACTACGACCTCAGCTAAAGGCTCAAAAAACTCCCTAGTGTATGGAAAAGAAAGTGACCTCTTCTATCTATTCCTAGAAGAGGATGAGACCTTCCTAGAGGAAACATCAGTATACCTAATAGGACAGTCAGAGTACCTACGAGGAAATGAAAGTAAAGTATGGAAATTCTACTTCGATGGGGAAAACTCAAAAGCAGGAAATGGAGATAGAATATTGTCGGTATCCTCATAGGGCAGCCTGATACTCCTCTCTTTCAAACTTGAGTTTGAGGTGACCAACAATGTGGAAAAGTATAAGGAATTGTTTGTTGGATTACAAATGGTAAGAAATATGAATATCAAATGCTTATCAGTCTATGGATATTCTGAACTAGTCGTAAGGCAGATTAGAAATCAGTGCCAAGCTAAACACTCGAGACTGAGGACATTCTAGAAATACGTGTGGGATTTAATTGAGATTTTATTTGTGGCTTGTAATATCTAATTTATGCTGAGAGAAGGAAATAGAATGGCTGACTCCCTTGTTATAGCTGCAACAACTTTTAGGTCCCCTCAAAATCCTCTCCTCAGATATGTGGTGTAAGTCAAGTGTAGACCCTCCATACCTAATAACATCAAGCACTGGTAGGTGTTAGAAGATCACAAGTAAGTGAAATGATTCAAGAAGAAGAAGAAGAAGAAGAAGAAGAAGAAGAAGAAGATCAATAAGCTACTTCATGGAAAGACGCAGTGGTTGGGCTCAAAATTTTTCAACTAAAAGGGAATACTATCCCTTGAGGACTCATCCCACAAGAAAGGATTTTTAATAAAGATGACACATCCACTAAACAAAGGGCTCCTGAAATGGATGATTAAGTACAGGACTACAACATTGGTTTAGAGGAGAAGCCCTAGATGATCAAGTTGTCAGAAAGGAATCCCCTTGCATTACAAACAAAGGTATTTAGATCTTTCAAAATATACAAGATGTTTTTTCTTGGTCTTATGATGGTATGAAAATGTTTGATAGTAACATCATACGACAAAAGATTCCTTTGAAAGGTAGAATGAAACCCTGCAAGTAGAAACTCAGACAAATAAATCCTCTCCTACTGCCCTCCATTGAAAGAGAGGTAAGGAAGTTGCTCCAGTCAAAGATCATAGTACCTTTAAGATGTTGAATAAAGTGTAGCTTGGTTTGGTCTTCATAATGATTTGATCTTTGTAAATGTTGTAAAAAAGAAAATAAATTTATTTTGTATGTCATGCTACATGGGTTTCATGAGCAAGAAGTGGCATTAGGTCAAGGACTTCTTCTTGATGTCTTTAGGATTCATTAATATGTCAAAGAGTTAAGTCATTTATAGAGGAGCTACTCATGAGCCTAAGTAAAAAATATTAAAGCCTAGATCATTCCTCCAAGACCAAGATCAATCCTCCATTAGCAAGAACAAGAAGTCTGCAAGCAAATTGACAAGGAATTCATCACGTCAGCTTCAATATTCAGCTAAATGTATAAATGGAAGTCATGCCAGACTAGAAAAATAGACACAATGATTCATAAAGGCAATTCAACTTATTTTGGAGCACAAACCACTAAAAATAACCATCTAGGGTATCCAAAAATATCAGGTACAAAACTCACATTTCTCCTCTGAAATTTCAGATGGGTATGAGGTGCAGGAGGGAGATCACGGTTGGGTACAGGATCTTAGCAACAAGGAGCAGGTCTAATATTTCATATGGGTGTAGGCATACATTTCTTTCTTGGAGGTTTGAAACCTTAGATGGGTATAGTAAGGTACCTCTGTCATACAAATATCTTGCAAGGAAAAACATGGCTTTAGTCTCGGTTAAGAATATAGTTTAGGCATAATTAGAAACAGTAATAACCATTATAGTCTCCACCTAAATGAAAGGTAACGATCTCAGTATCACAATCTCAGTGGACCTATTTCATAGAAGTCAATGTATATATATGTGAGGGAAAGAACCTAGGAATCCTTACTGTCTTTGTATGGTCTCAGTCTCATTGTCTCAGTTTAAGAGAGATCACAATGATCCTATAGTTACAATCTCAGTCTTGGCATACTTATCATAGAACACACTCTCGGCATGATCACAATCAATTTGATGATGATCTATGTACAAATGGAGATATGGTGAAACAATCATCATGTTGATTTTCATAATTAAGCTCTTGGTGCATTGATAAAATCATAGAATCAAGGTCACAGTGAAGACCTCAATGAAGACAAGAGACCTCGTTTACATAGTGAAGAAGCAGTGATGAACATCTTAGTGATGCAATAGTGATGGCCTTAATGATGCAGCATTGAGGATGATCTCAGTAGTGACAGAGAAGAGGATTGGTGTCTTGGTCTTGGACTGGTAAAATAAGTCAAGGGTCATGGTCTTGGTATTCATCAATTGGAATCTATATAAGAAGAATTTTGTGAGGGTTTTCCTCTGCAAGAGGGAGAGGTTTTTTCCCTGCCAAAAAGCCAAATACTTTGTGTTCTTGTCTCTTTTGTTTTTTATAGTAGTTTGATGAAGCAAACACATACTAATAATAATATGAAGATCAAGCTAAGATAAAATTTCAAAAGAACTTCACAAATTGTTATCATGCTAATTAATAATCTCATTAATTTTGATTGCCCTAGATTCTTCAACATGGTATCAAAGGGAAGGTTCATAAGTCAAAGGAAGGGTAGAAAAGAGGCATTCAAGGATCAAGTTTCAAGAAAAACATTGAAGCATGTTGTAGGAATCGAGATCTACATTTAAAAAATTAAGACCTAGAGAAGCAATCTACAAAAAAAATCTTCAATAGCTAGGGTTTTTAACAAAAAAAATCAAAATATGAAGTGTTCAGATCTCAAGATACGTGCCAACAAGTTTGGTGACTCCCAAAGTTTTTTTCTACAACATACGAGTGATATTCACTATATAATATTGAATCCTTTTCTATAAATAACACAATCTTGAAATCTCGAATTCTCAAAGCTTGATGATACATATTTGAGCAAATACATTGGAGTTTGTGTGAACAATATTTGATATAGAAGTTATAATAACTTATGGGTCTCTATATATATCATGACAAGCAACCTCAATACTATGTTGCATACTACAAGGATCCACAAGTCCACTTATGTAGCCAAATTAGATCAGCAGTTCAGTGGATATATAAATGAAGATAGCTTGTAGGAAAAGAAGGCAATCTTCCTATCATGGATCTCAATTGGTGGAATAATCAATACATTTTCTCCAACTACTGCTAACATGAGCAAGGTGAATATTTCATATTCACATCTCAAGTAAGTATTTTCATTAATCATTTTTGGTGAAATGACTTCATGATTGCAAGAAGATCTACAGGTTAGATGGGTCATCAAAGGTTCTTGCATGGAATAAGAAGGATTGTCATAGTCCTTATGGAGAAGATAATTCAATGAACAAATAAAGGTCTCATTTGAATTCACAAGAACTCTTAAGGTTCTCTCTTTCTTATGTAGAAAGAAAGGAGACATAAAAGTGATACATGAAATGCTAGAAGATATACTCTCTGAAATGCAGCAAAGGTATCAAAGAATAAATAAATATCTTCATGAGATCTAAATTGGGAGATCTGAGAAAGATGATAAGAAGATAATAATCTATGTCCTTAACCAGCCATATGACAAGTGCCCTTGGGACATGGAAATTTCCTCATGCAACAAATTGTGGTATCTATGCAAGATGGAAGGAGGACAAGTTATGGAAAAAAGTGTTGAAGGTTAAAAGGACTTAAACATGTGTAGAAAGGAAATGTAATTTTTCAAGATAGAATATTATAGCTAAGATTCAATGCTATGAGAAGAAACTCATATCTCTGAAAGGATGAAGGAAGCTGAAGAAAAAGGCCAAGGAAAGAGAGAGTAGCATACCTCAACTATGAGTGAGATGGTGTCCCTCACAAAAGGGTCATATCACAAGCTCCAAATCTTCTGCAGATATGATCACGATGATAAGATGCATCATGGCATCATGAAAACAAGGGCTCATAATATCATCATGGGAATCATGAAGGAAAAAATCCATGGTAGTTGAACATGAAGGACATAGCTCTTGGGAATCTCATTGGATATCAAAGGAAAGGACAAGAAGTCAAAAGGGAAAACATTTTTCATATGGAGACATGCAAGATCCTCAAGATTCTATGATACAAACCTCATTGGAGAATCCACTAATCTTGCAGGGCAACTAGTGTTTCATTAGGAAATCCAACTTATGGAATTCATGAGATGAAGGTGATGAAGGTTTAATGACATAAGAAATGAATCATATCAAGGGATTAAAGACATTTTCAATCAAGGAAGTTGTTGGAAGAAGCCTACATGACCTAAAGGTAAAAAGAGGTATGTATTCTTATGTTTAATATTGTAATTCCCTTTCATATGGTTGCAGGTAACATGGATCAATCATGATCAAGAGGAAAAAGATCTCCTCCTCAGAAAGGATGTAGAAAGACATAAGTCACACTAGATGAAATTAACATAATATGTCCTCATGTGAAGTATGAGGTGGTTGACTATAATTGAAGAACTTTGATTGGAATATCTTGGGAATGGAAGGTGTGAGGATGGAAGAGATCATGAAATATGAAACCATGATGAAGGCGATCAACATCGAAAGGATTAAGAAGATTTGACTAGGAAATCTCTCGAAAATATGTGAACACTCTGATGGAGGTCTGAAAAGGTGAAGAGCATTGACAATAGATATCTTTGGCAAATGTGTCAACATGTATGCAGGGTGTTGATATCTACAATAAGATGTCACTGGAAAATGCAATCACGAAAAGGTAATATGTGATTTTTTTTTTTGGTTTCTAACCTCTTGTAGAAATTCTGGGTATGTGTGTAGGGCCAAGGTAAGGAGAGTTGTGAAGGATTTCATGACTATGTAGCTTGTGATCTAGAGTAGTCACTGTTAAATGAAAAGTCAAGATAGATGGCCCTATGAAGGAAGACCCAAATGTAAAGCCAAGGAAGAAGGAATGACATGATGAAGGAAAGTGATGGATGGTTGAACCCTACAAGTGAAGAAATTGATGACATCAAGGTCTTGGATCATCAGTCAACTAGAAAACCCTATAAAGTACTGATGATAGAGTCCTTGTTTAAGAGGGAGTTCTGGAAGGTTCCTATGAGTAAAGGAACATGAGTAAGTTTCTGAGTAAAGAGAAACTTGGAACTCATCCCTTGTTAAGAGGGAGGGTTATACACGACATTCTTGTCTTTAGTTTGGAAGAAAGAATGGAGGATTGTGTAATCATCTAGCATCCAACACTCTTTGAGGATGTGGTAGGACATCCAGGACAAGAGTGGGAAAGATTACTGATATTATTGAGGGCTGGGAACTCAAGATGAGAATAGTCCTAGTATGGCATACTTGGAGAATGCCCAGGTGGGTATGACCTTAAGAGAGAAATTGATGATGTGTTTCTATCAGTCATTGGTATCTCCAACATTGTGTGCTATGATCTAAGTGAGATATAAAGATGTTAGTCAAGGCCTTGCTATATGCAAGAAATTTTGGTTGAAATGATGCTATAACAGATGGATTTTGAATCTAATTCTTCTTATGAGAAATTTTTCAGATTGGGAATGACCAAGTACCATTATGAATACCTCACTAGTTGAGGGGGAGTGTTGAATAAAGTGTAACTAGGTTCAGTATTCATAATGATTTGATCTTTATAAATGATGTAATAAAAGAAAATAAATTTATTTTGTATGCCTTGCTGCATAGGTTTCATGAGAAAGAAGTGACATTTGGTCAAAGACTTCTTCTTAATGTATTTATGATTTATTAATATGTCAAAGAGTCAATTCATGTATGAAGGAGCTCCTCATGAGCCTATGTAAAATATATACAAGCCTGGAGTGGCCCTCCAAGGCCAAGATCGATTCTCCATTAGCAAGCACAAGAAGTCTACAAGCAAATTGATAAGGAATTCATCATGTCGGCTTCAATATTCAATTAAATGTATAAATGGCAGTCATGTCATCCTAGAATAATAGACACAATGATTCATAAAGGAAAGTTGGCTTATTTTGGAGCATAAAACACTATCAATACCTGTCTAAGGTATCTGAAAACATCAGGTACAAAACTCGCATTTCTCCTCTGAAATTTCTGATGGGTATGAGGTGCAGGAGGGATATCTCATTCGGGTACAGGATCTCGGTGACAAGGAGTAGGTCTAATATTTCGTATGGGTGCACGAAGACATGTCCTTCTTGGAGGTCTAAAACTCATATGAGTATAGTAAGGTGCCTCTGTCATACATATATCTTGTAAGGAAAAACATGGCTTTAGTCTCCGTTAAGATCACAATCTCAACATAATTAGAAACAGTAGTAACCATTACAATCTCGGCCTAAATGTAAGGTAAGGATCTCAGTATCACAATCTCAATGGACTTATTTCCTAGTAGTTAACATATATATATGTGAGGGAAAGAGGCTCAAAATCCTTACTATCTTTGTATGGTCTCAGTCTCACTGTCTTGGCTTAATAGAGATCACAATGATCCTATAGTTAGAATCTCAGTCTCAGCATACTTATCATAGAACAGACTGTCGGCATGCTCACATTCAATGTGATGGTGCTCAACAAGAGCAAAGTGATGATCTAAGTATACATGGATATATGGTGAAACAGTCATCATGGTCATTGTCATAATGACACTCTTGGTGAATTGATAAAAGCATAGAATCAAGGTCACAGTGAAGACCTCAATGAAGACAAGATACCTTGTTGAGATAGTGAAGAAGCAATAATGAAGAGCTCAGTGACAGAGCTTTCCTTAACGTTGCATCAATGAGGATGATCTCAGTAGTGATAGAGAAGAGAATTGGTGTCTTGGTCTTGGAGTGGTAGAGTAGGTCAAGGGTCATGGTCTTGGTATTCGTCAATTGGAATATCCATCAAAATAATTTTGTGCAAGTTTTCCTCTCCAAGAGGGAGAAGTTTTGGCCCTCACAGAAATCCAAATAGTTTGTGTTCTTGTCTCTTTTGTTTTTGATAGAATTTTGCTAAATAAAACACATACTAATAATAATATGAAGATTAAGCTAAGATAAAATAGAAAAAGAACTTTAGAAATTGCTATCATGCTAAACAAGAATCTCATTACTTTCGCTTGCCCTAGATTCATCAACATAAGATACTTTGAGTGGGTAGCGAATTTGGTCCCATTCCAAAAAAAATCGGAGAGATAAGGCTATGTGTAGACTTCTAGAATCTAAACAGGTTGTCTTTGAAAGACAACTTCCCACTTCCCATGATGGATAATATATTGCAAAAGGTGGTTGCTTCAACAAAAATGTCCATTATGGAAGGGTTATCTAGATATAATCAAGTGGCAGTGCATCCCAACGATCAGGAAAAGACCTCTTGCACCACCCTATGGGGAACATTCATGTATGATCACATGCATTTTGGGCTGATAAATGCAATGGCCACATTTTAGAGAGACATGGAAATAGCTCTTGTGGGGGAGAAAGAAAAATTTATGGTGGTCTACTTGGATGACATCACAGTCTTTTCCACAACTGAATAAGAACACATCCTCCACTTCAAACTCACCTTTGAGAATTGCAGGGGATATGGCCTCTCCCTGAATCCTAAGAAATCTGAGTTTACCCTAAGTAAGGGAAAGCTACTAGGACATATAGTAGCATAGGAGGGTGTCAAGATCGATCCTAAAAAAGTTGAAGCTAGTAGCCACATTTCTTTCCCTAGGAATAAGAAATAATTCCAAGCCTTCTTGGGGAGAATAAGTTTCTTAAGGTGGTTTATACCAAACTATGCAGAGATAGTCAAGGGTATTACAGACATGCTGAAGAAGGGAAATGAAGTCAAATGGAGCCTTGTCCCTCGTGATTATTTTAGTAGAATCAAGGAAGCTTTGGTTGAAGCCCCAGTGTTAGCCAACCCCAACTATTCAGCTCCTTTCTACATCTTTTCTTTCACCTCTCCACATACCATCACCACAGTGCTACTATAGGAAAATAAAGCGGGTTATGAGCAGCCCATTGCCTTCTCCAGCCAAGTCCTAAGGGACGCTGAGCTAAAATATAATATATTGGAGAAACAAGCCTATGCACTGGTAAATTATCTAAAGGAATTTTCCATGTATGTGCTGCAATTGAAAATCACAGAGTTTGTCCCAACAACAACAGTCAAGGACATCCTGGTGCAAGGAGACAATGAAGGAAAGAGGGGCATGTGGATAGTGAAAATATAAGAATACAAGCTAGAAATAAATCCTACCAAGCTCAATAAAGGCTAGGAGATGGCCAAGGTTTTATCCAAATCCAACTGCCAACCACTAGGGATAAACCTGATCATAGAGGAAGGTAAACCAGAGGATCACCAGAGCAATATTAAAACATCTGAGCAGAAAATATATGCCAAATACGAGGGATCACCTTGGTATAAGAACATCGTTCATTATCTATTATTCCTACGGTGCCCTTTGGGGCTAGATACATCCAAATATTGAAGCCTGAGATTGCAAGCGTAGAAATATAACATATCCAATGGCCTACTCTACTAGAAGGACCCTATGGGGTTATTGTTGCTATGTTTGGTGGAAGGGGAGACCCATAAAGTGTTTGGGGAGTTTCATGGAGGATTCTATAGAGGGAATTACAACTAGAAGACCATGACACATAAAATCCTCAATGTTGGATTCTACTGGCCTATGTTGTTTGGGGATGTTCATTCCAGAGTCAGGATGTGCTGGAATTCCAAGTGTTTGCAGAAAGACAAAAATTGGCTCCTCTCCCCCAGATTCCTGTGCATGTGGAGGAGCCTTTCAGAAAGTGGGGAGTGGACTTCATAGGGGAGATAAACCCACCATCGAATGGACATCACAAATGGATATTAATAGCCTCTGACTATTTCACCAAGTGGGTAGAGGCCTTCCCAGCTAGAAATGCTATAGACTTAGTGGTGATAAAATTCATGGAGGAGAACTTACTATCCCTCTTTGGTTATCCTTTCAAAATCATCACTAATAATGGTCAGGTCTTCAAATCTGCTAAGTTCACTAGTTTCTGCCATAAATATAATATCACCATTACACACTCCACTACATACTACCCTCAAGGCAATGGCTTGGCTGAGTCCTCAAAAAAAGCTATGGTGAGGGTGCTGAAGAAGACCATCACTGAATATCAAAGGAATTGGGACTCCCAACTAAATTTTTCTCTATGGGAAAACCGCGTAATGCCTAAGTGATCCACTGGGAAATCACCTTTTGAGCTACTATATGGAAAGGCTGGTATCTTCCTGATCTAACTACCAATGCTAGTAGCAAGGTTGTTACAAGAAGTCAAAGAAGAGCCAAGTGCCTTGACAAGAAGGATAAATTAGCTAATTGAGCTTCAGGAAAATAAAGAACAGGTGGAGGCCAAATTGTCCAATTACCAACAAAAGATGAATCTCTATTTGACAAGAAATCCAAGGACATACCTCTTTAGCCATGAGATTTATTTCTTAGGTGGGATGTCTAATGGGAGGACAAAGGAAAACATGGAAAATTAGATCGACTATGATTTGGCCCCTTCAGGATTGCAGAAGAGTGAGGGAAAAACACATATGTACTTGAAAACTTGGATGGTGATTTGTTGGAACTGCTAGTAAATGGTTAGTTCCTGAAATTTTATTTTCAAAACTAGAAGTATCTAGTGTGTATTGCAATTGTTATTTGAATTTTTATTTTATGTAAAAAGAAATCATACTTTCATGGAAGTTATCTTTTGATTATATGTGACTCCATGCCCAAAGGAGTAGTTCGTAGTGTGCAGGTTCTGAGCACCTTGCTAGCAAGGCACTATCCCTAGGGGGAGCCAATGTTGTCCCTCACTTATTTGCAAATGATCAGTTCTCCAGGATGCATAAGAACAGTGACGTTGAAGCCATTTCATGAGACACATAAGCTATCAGAGCTTGATTAGACCCTCTCCATTGCATATTGCCCAGAACGAGCTTTACAATGGTATATGGAAGTCCAAAAAAGGACTATTGGATAAGAGGTTAGATCTTGTTGAATATTTCCTTTGGAAATCTCAAAAAACCAAGAAAAAACATTAAAGGGGCTAAGGAAAATCACATTGGTTGGCCCCACACTCCCGCATCATGCAATCTTGCAAGTCCTGCATCTTGCATTCCTGCATGACCCCTACAGTTATTTATAGGCCATCCTTAAGGAATTGCAAGGGGGAAGCACACTGATAGTGTTAAAGTGTTCGAGAAGGGAAGAGGTCAATTTATGCTAAAAAAACATTGAAAACCAAGGGTCGGTGGACCCCCTTTCTCACTCCTCTTAGGGGCCCACGTGGCACAATACTTGCAGTTTGCACCCCGCAACCCTACAGTCTCGCAGCTTCACACAACTCACAGTCCCGCATCCCGCATATCAACGAGGTCCTAAGGCACATAGTTAAGGTTATCTATAGTTCAAAGTGTATAATGTCGATATCTCATCCCTGGATCCTATAGGTCCTGTAGTCACAACAAACTCCAAAACCTTACAAGGGGGCGATCTTGTGATATAGTGTGAAATTGTTGCGGAGGGCCAAAAAAGTATAAGAAATAAAAGCATGGAAAAACCAAGGGCGAGATGTCCCCTTCCCTCTCCTCCACATGGTGATAAGGTGGTATGGTAAATTACACATCTTACATTCCTGCAATATCAGCGGATCATCGAGGTTTTCATTCCAAGATTATGCGGGGGCTGATTCGGTGACACAGTGTAAAATTTCTAGGGAGGGCCGAAATTAAATAACAAAGGAAGTGCACACAAAAACATGGCTAGGTAAACCTTTTTCTCTCTCCTCCAGGGGCTATGTGGCAGCATATGATTGGTCCTCAGAGCTGACATGGAAGATGATGTCATCAATGACACGGCAATATGGATGTTGACGTGCCAGGGGACACGTGTCACTTAGTTTTAGCAGTTTTAGGGGTCTTATCGCGCCATTTCCAGGTGATTCATGGCAAAGATTATGTCATCCCACATATCCATGACTACATGAAACAAAAATTCTTTCCTTCGCTAATGCTCATCCTTAGTTGCGATTATGATAAGGAAGAAGCCCCTGAAAGTGATATTTCATAGGCTATATTTCTTAAATATTTCACATCTGAACCTCAACCGATGTGGTGTAAGAGGAAATGAAAAGGGAATTTCTCATTAAAAGAAAAAGGCCCTTGGACACAAGTATAAATGCCTTAGCGCCTGAAAGGTTAAGCCCCTATTCTTAGCCCGTGGTTATGTGAAGAAAAAAATGATAAGGGTGCTACATCAAAGGGGCGCTTAAAGGGAAGTCACATCACACTTGTTTCATGATATTCCTTTGTTAAAGGTCCATGTTCAAAGGTCTTCCAGGTACACCATGAAATAGGACACCAGGCTTTCTCAGGGCACCAATAGTATTTAACAGAGATTTAAAGGGGGTGATGGGTCGACATCTATGGTTTTAAGAAGAGCAGGTGGTGCATTCAAGAATGGGATGGGATGATCATGAAAAGGCCCATTGTGACATGGATCCAGAAGTTAGTGCTGAATGAAATAAAGTCAGAAATGACAAGAGTTAGTTGAGCAACACAGAAGACCATACCCTGAACTAGATATAGCCTGAAGCGAAAGTAATTATAGGAATGGGCACAAAGATATTGCATTAATGTTTTATATATTTTTTTATCTTGTGTTGTGATTTCCTTTATGAGGTAATTACAATTTTTGTGATGTTTGTTGGACATAGAGCCTTCCCTAGCCGAGATAGCAAGATGATCTGACAACTGAGACTCGATCTAGGGATATTTTGTATTGTATCATGATTGATAACGCACCATCGCTTATAAATAGGGGGTAGAAACATTGAATACAGGTTCTAAAATCTACAAAGAAAGGTTGATATTTTGTGAGACTGTATCACTAATTACATAGGTCTTGTATAATATCCCACGAGATGTGGTGATTCCCCCTTTGAAGTATTACAATGTGTTATTTCCTATTTTCATCCATTTTGTCTAGTTTATTCTCTGAATTCATGTAATAATAGATGCTAGAATATTTCATACTTGCCTACAGATTCATTTGCATTGAGCTATTAATTCACATGTCTTTTTGATGGGTTGAAATTATATCTTTAAACTACACTACATTAATCACATTATATCTACCTATAACGTAGATAATTGTAGCAAATTTCATGGTTTTAGGCTCTATGTTTTTAATATAAAATTATTATTTCTTTGAGCTCTACATTTTGAGTTATCCCTTCTCTTTTTCTTCTCTCATTTATTCCATAAAGTTGATTAAATTGTAAGCCTTTGAAGGGCTCGACCCCCATTATTTCCTATTATATTTATGGGAACTATGTATGTGTAGAAATACTAAAATACTTGACCTGTATCTTTGGATGGAAGAACCAACTGATGCCTCTTATATATGTGTATAGAACATGGGTGATGTCTCCTCTGACTTGAGAATGATTTGAGGCACACCGATTTAGATGCACCCAAGCACTGCTCTTGTAAGCAATCCAAGGTTGTGTCCAGGAGCGACAATAGGGTGAATCGGTAATTCAAATTCTTTATTTTTTCTGACCTTAATCCTCGTTGTATGTGGTTAATGATTCATGTTTTTGGTGAATTATTATTGAATTCCTTTTGCAAGTTTCAAGGAGAGAAGTCTGCAAATTTATTTATCAAGAATTCAAAACATTCACACAACATGCAAGAATAAACACATGAAGACACCAGATATAAGTGGAAACCCCAAAGGGAGAAAACCACAAATTTTAGGATGAAAGTGATGTGAAGGCAAGTTTCTACTCCTTATTACATCAGATTTTTTAAGGCTCCAACCTACGAGAGGCTCCTACCTTGAAGGAAGCTCCAACTCCCACAAGTCTTCTACAAGCTACAACCCATTGGAGGCTCTTACCTCAACAGGATACAACCTATTACTTTTCAAGCTACAACATAGAAGGTGAAATAAGTCTCACAATAAAAACATCATGTTACAAATGTTGGTTAACTCCTTTACAATTCTGCTGTGAAGTCTACTGTTGCACTACTTCTCCTTTTCATTTTGCATCTCTTTCCTTGTTTCTCATCCACTTTTTTATGCAGATTGTTTTTCTTCAAGTATGTTCCCTTTCTGTTCCACATTGTATGTTTGATAAGAAATCCATATGGATTGTTTGTATTATTTGTAGGAATATGAAACGAAGCATTGTCTCTTGGGCTGCCAAAACTACTCATACACTTATCCATTCATTTTTAGTTCTGAAAGAATTTTTTTCATATAAAATAGAGTTGAAATAAAACAGGTCAACTAGTCATGATTACAAGAGACATATCAGATTTGTATCATACATTTTTCTATTAATAAAAGCATATATTTTTCCATCTTTCCATTCAATATTTTGTGTTTCATTTGACAATATTCAACCTTCATATTGATTATCACAGCATTTACACTTCACATCACTTTCAACCTTCTTCAGTTCAAGCCATCTAGAATTCAACATAAATTAGTGTTTGAGAAACATTCTTGTTCATCATATGCATACAAAAACCTAAGCCAACATTCTAATTCAACATCACTATCACAAAATTTTGATTCACATAGTTGTTCCTTTGCCATCAATGATACTAATGCCAATAGTCTCCCTCTTTCGCATTGCTGGAAACTCATTCGTCCTCCCGCTTTTGTCCCGAAAGATATTTCTCATTACTTCCCATAACCTGTGCTTACCTCCTCCTTTCACATTGATGGAAAGGCGTTATATATGCCTTGTAGCCGTCCAATCCACATTTATCCATTTTATGTTATTAAGGTATAGAAAAAAAATATGGTTTTCAACTCATTGTAAAAGAGTGTTGCAACATATTGTTGTGAGAACACTCTATAAAAAGTTTCAAGAATAATGTTGAGAGAACAATTTGTAAACAGACCATATCATGTATGAGAATTCCATTATATTGAGAAAATTTCTCATGCAGAAGTGCAAATAATATAAGAATAGGCAATAATTTTCATCTCCTAATGGACAAATCATTGTTACAAATATCCAAGAATGATTGTTTCCGTGATGAAGGTTGTTCCATAATGAACTCTTAGGGAATAAGCATGTTAGGGAACAAAACCTTAATTCATAAAAATATGTCTGAGAATGTATTAAAAATACTGCCAATGTATCAATTTTCAATGTTTCTTAATGTATTAATCTCTAATTCTTCCCACATTTGCATCATTACATAGTGTTTAAATTAGTAAGGTAGGAGAGCAATGTTATATCATATGGTTCTCCATAATTTATCCACGTGGCTTCAAAATGATGCTCAATGAATTAACATTATATTTCTCATAGTATTATAAAAGGGCTGAGGATGACTGCTTGTTTTTTGTACTTGTAAAAAAATGTCTTCAAACATATAGCCTTTTGTACATATCATCATATGATATATTCATCCTCAAAAATGGAAATTTTTAAAACAACCTATCATCATATGATGCATTCGTTCTAAAGCCATATCAACCATTAACCATAGGGGCTTCATTCAATGTGCCTATAGCATAGCACGTGCATTCATGGAATACTAAACAATACCCTTAACTTGACTACATATTGGAAAATACCTCTAAAAATCACTTTATTTAACCCCCTACCAATACGAACCCAATACACCTTCCCAATTTAAAAAGCCCCTACATTCACTAGATATTGTAGGTATCCATTTTTTCATTAACATTTTTCATACAACTTTATATCTATATCACTTTATTTTCATTAACAATGGTAAGAAGATTCTACACCTAGAAAGAATAACCTAAATACTAGGTAGCTGAAAAATTGAAAGTTTCAATAAAAAGGGGCAGATATAAGTTGGTTGATTTACAAATACATATTGTGGAAAATTTGAATGGAAAATACATAGATTTCAACTCTCAATCACATCTATATTCTATTGAATACTAAAAGGGATACACTACAACATTTCAAAACAAAGCCTCAATAACCAACACAATGGAGCACCTTTCATCTCATTTATAGAATAGGAAGGGGAGAGAAAGTACAATGAATATGGACACATGCAAAATCCTATCTGGCTGGTTTTTCAAATCATAGCCATAATATGATCACCTAGTTCACCATAGTTGCATGGAAAGAGTGCCAAGTAAGTGTGTCTCCATCAAAAGATGAATTAGAGTATGCAAGCATGCATCCCCTCCTTGAGACTTGTGGCCTCTACCTAACATGGGAATTTCTCATGCATAAGTATTCTAATTGACTAAGGATATGCACCCTCTTAGTAAGAATAGATCATGCATACTAAAAATAACAAAAGAAAAATATATTTTAATAGAAAAACTCTATCCAAAACTAAAACTACTAAATTTGAAAGAATGTCTAAACTATAATTAACCGAAGGTGTGACATGTGTACCCTTAGCATGCACACACCCTCTTCCAAACAGTAGTTTATTTCACTATATCCTATGGCATGCATGTGCCCTTTGCCAAGAAATAGTTGTTATCATTGTCTCCTTCACTTTCATTCAATTTGTTCATCACTAATGTAAGGAAATGGTGAAGGTCACATATATGTTGTCTTCTCTATTGCCCCATCATTAGGAGTATCACTAGCTGAGCAATAGGTACAAAAAATTAACATGCACATTAGACATAGATCATAAAGGTATTAGTAATGTTATGCATGTATGTTTTGGAACAAGGTTGCTTAGGAGTGGGAGTGGGAGTAGGAAGTGGGAAGTGGGAGTGGAAGCAAGAGCGAGGAGTGACATTTTCAAAATATCCTAGGTTGGTAGAGATTTTGGGAGTGAATTATATGCATATACATATACATATACATATACATAGATATACATATATATCTATATATATATATATATATATATATATATATATATATTATATATATATTAATATATATAGATATATATGTCAACAAAAGCATGTAGAAGGATGAATTTGTGATAAGAAAAAAAACATAAAAAAACATGGATTGAGCCATGAAACATCATTCATCTAGTGGTTATAATATTCATCAACCACGGGTCCACAAATTACAAGTTCTCTTCTATATAGCATGTAAGGGTGAACATAACCAAAATAACATCGAGTGCAATCCATCTATGAACCAAAAATACATCAACAAATAGGCTATAGAATTGGCCCCTAGCATCCATAAAAATCATGCTACAACAAATACCTACATATCATCAAAATAATTGCCTATCTTGGGATCTTTGTCATTAATATCACCCTCTAAGAATTAACATAAGATAGAAAAAATGTAACGTGTCAAGTCAAGATTTTGTTTGAGTGACAGGTACATTTTTAGTAGGGTCATGACAGAGGAGTTTGAAAACCACTATCACTAACATCAAGGTAGATAGAGGGCTTGGTTCTATTGATTAAATGAAAGTCCCACACCCTAACACATGTCATAATCCAATGGAAACATTACAATCCTCCCATTTCTGAAATCTTGAAAAACTAATAAGTATGATGGATTTTTTTAGTGGAATCTAAAATTTTACTTTCTCGAGATGAAACCTAATGAACTTGAAACCACTCTCAAACATCCTGAGTCATTTCATGGTAATGTTAAAAATTTAAGTAAAAGGATGAATTTCATGTCAATACTAGGGCCATAGGTTTGAATATTAGGCTATTATAGACCTAATATTACCATCGGTTTTTCTTTCTCCCTCCCACTTTGGATACTCCCATAGTACTCCTAAACCTCTATTTCTCCAACCCACTTGTTTTTGCCTCTGCATGGCCAATGTATGGTATAAACAATACCTTATAATACATATATTCCTATACAACATAGAAAAACCCTTCACCCCCATATTATATGCTCAATATATCATTTCATTTTTTCCTCATTTTTTATGCCTAATATGAATGCATGATATATGGTATTGCTTTGTCAGTGAAGGCCCTGTTCCATTAATCCAATGACCTTCAATCCATGAATTCAATGGTGGTAAAAGAAACACATACTACCAGTAAACCAACGTCCTTCAATCCATGATTTCAATGGTGATAACATGTGGCAACACTAACACCTTTGCATTCATGCATCCAATTAGCTTTATGAGTGGCTTAGAAAGTTGTGTGTGTCTTAGAATATCGACATCAATGGAAATATAAACACAATAATAATGGAGTTTACAATCTTCATTCTCACACTCTGTTTCAGGCTTGTATATGTGTATTTTTCTAATGTAATGTGTGTAGAGATTCTCACTGTAGATCAATAGATTATGCAATATACTAAAGAAAAATACAATATCTACTTCTACAATAAACTTTGCAGAAGCTTAATCAATTTGAGCAAGATCAATAAGAACACATATAACAGATGAAGAGAAAGCAATCACATGAACAGAGAAGAATAATCTTGGGGAAAGCCTCAACCTAAAACCCCAATCTCTGTAATATCATACAAGTGGAAATATGTTCAAATTACAAAAAGAATCAGCTTCACAAGCTATCCTACTCTCTCTGCAATCCAACAATACAACTCACAAACTGAGTAGACAACACATATGCCTTTCCTCAGCCCTCCAAGCCTCCTATTTCCTTGTGTATTTTTTCTTTGGGTCCAATGATGTCACATGTGTGAATTGGCCTCATTCACACTCACTAATTGAAGAAGTAACTACGCAATCCTCAAGGAATGAATTCCTTCCGCATGCAAGATATATCCACCAAGGAATATTCCTACAATTGATAGTACATTGTCCCACCATCTGATCTCAAATGGGTCTCTAATTGAACTGACATGCATGAGTTATTTATGAGAGAATATTCACTTATCTGAAGTGCAGTAGTTACATGCAAGCATGCGTTAACTAACTGAACTCACAATTAGTTCAAAAATATGAACTAATCTAACTAGACTTGAATCAATTAACTGATCCAACTAATTACAAATCAAATTACAACTCATCCTTATCTCTTTAACTGATGGATAAATTCCTCAATCAATGGAGAAACTGTTGCATGTCTTCACTTAGACTTCATGTTTTATTTTCTACAACTAATTAACTTATGGTGAATTAATTAATTATTTTTCAAATAGTTAGTAATATCAAATTCAAATTTTTACTTCTCCATTTTAGTTTAGGGACTAACTAAAATAGGAAGGTATCCCGAAATGCTTTTTATAGCAGTGCTATTTTCAGCATTACTATTTTTATCATTTCTTGTTACTATTTTCAACACTTTCTTTGAATAAGAAAGGGATTATCAGTAACCCCAATCCTCTCTCTGTGGAAATCGAACTTGCAATTTGACAATGCCTTCATATAAATATCTACATTCCGTTCCTTGGTCGAAACATACAGCAATGACATGGTCCTCTTGACCACACAGTCTCGAATATGGTGATACCGGATATCAATGTGCTTGGACCTATCACGAAAAACTAGATTCTCTGAGAGTTTGATGTAACTCTGATTATCATAGTATATCACTGTAGGATCCATCCTCTGACCAAACAATCCGACTAGAATCTTCCACATCCAAATGGCCTCACATGCAACCTGACTAACAACTATGTATTCAACCTCTACTGAGCTAAGTGCAACTGATCTCTATTTCTTGTTGTACCAAGAAACCATAGCTGAACCAAGGTTGAAGATTCCTCTAAAAGTTCTCCTCCAGACTGATGGAATCCCTGCCCAATCTACATCTGTGAAGCCTTAAAGCTTCACTCCCTTTGTCCATGTGTACCACAATCCAAACTGATATGTGCCTCTAAGGTATCTCAGCACATGCTTCACTGCCTTCCAAAACAACTTGGTAGGTTGAACCATAGCTTGACTCAGCTAGTTCATTGCAAAACATAAGTTGGGTCATGTGTTCACTACATACATAAGTGAACCCACCAGCAGTTGATAAACAACAGTAGCCACTACCTCACCTAATGTAGCATCCTCCTTCCTCTAGTTCCTAGCTAGAGGAGTCTGCATGGGTTTGCACTTCTACACATGGAACTGCCTGAGGATCTCATTGGCATACTCGCCTTGAGACATAAAAACTTCTCCATCTCTTTGCCACACTTCCATGCCTAGGAAGTAGTGCATAAGACCCATGTCTTTCATTTCGAACTCTCTTGAAAGGTCCTCCTTGCAAGACTGTATCAGCTGACCATACCCTGCCAAAATCAAATCATCGACATAAAGAACAATCATCAATGGCTTACCTTCTACCATGATGTGGTAAAGGTTCGCATCTGCTTCACTCTTGATGAAGCCGAACCCAGTGAAATAGCTATCGATCCTTTTGTACTAAGCACAGAGTGCTTGCTCCAGCCCATACAGAACCCTCTTGAGTCTGCACACATGCGACTCACAATCGAAGGTCTTGAAACCTTATGGCTGTTCAATGTACACCTCCTCCTCAATCTTCCCATTGAAGAATGTTGTCTTCACATCCATCTGGTGGATCTTCCACCCCATTTGAGCTAAGAGTGTCAATATCGACCTAATCAATGAGTACCTTGCCACAGGAGAAAAAGTCTCATCGTAGTCAATCCCCTTGACCTATGAGAAACCCCGAGCAACAATCCTTGCCTTATTTTTCTCAACACTGCCATCAGTTTCCTACTTTACCTTGTAAATCCATTTGGAACTCAACATTGACTTGTCCTGAGGTCTTGGGACAACATCCCACACACAGTTCCACATGATGGAGTCATGCTCCTCCACCATTGCATCAACTGAGACTAATTGTTGCACTGCCTCCTTGAATGAAGAAGGCTCAAAATCTATACACTCCCCAACTAGGGCCATGTAACCAGTGTACCACTTGGGTGACCTTCTCTGTCTGTGCTGAGAATATGGCTATCTCATATTCTCCCACGCATCCAGCATCAACCTGTCAGCTTCCCTTGAGTGTTTCGGCCCATCTCTAGAAGTCTCAGCATGAGTGGATGTCTCCACTCCCGGATCCTCTACATGCGGCTACTTCACATCAATCTGAGGATCCTCCTCCTTAGGAATTGAAAGTTGCTCATTTTCATGTAACTTGAGCTCCCTCTCAAGTGATACTCACATGGCTTTCTGCTTGTCGAAATTCAGATCCCTGCATACCACAGTCCTCTGACTGGTAGGGAGGTACACCTGATAGTTGTGGGGTGTATCCGTGTACCCCACAAGTATTCCTAACTCAACTGTGGGATTTGAATTCTTCCAATAATATTTGGTCACATGACAGTAAACTAATGATCCAAAGATTCAAAAGTGACTCACATCTGGTCACTTCTCAGAGAAGGCCTCCATAGGTGTCTTCATTCCCAGTATATGGTGCAGGCTTCTGTTCGCAAGTATACTGTTTTATTTCATGTCTCAACCCACTAATGCAATGGTAGGCTTTGTTCATGCAACATCACTTGAGCTCCTCCCACAATCGATCTATTCTTCCTTCTGGCCACCCCATTCTACTATGGGTTATGAGGTGCCATCAACTCCTGTTTAATTCATTCTGCAGTGCATAAGTACTTAAACTATTGGGAGACATACTCTCCACCATTGTCACTACAAAAGGATTTTATTTTCTTTCCATATTCTTTCTCTTCCAAGGCTTTAAACTCACAAAACCTCAAGAAGGTCTGATCATTATTTTGCATAAAGTAGATCCAACATCTACGAGAAAAAACAATAATAAAAATAACATAGTAGCTTTGTTTAGCGGTGGAGGCTGTAGATAATGGTCCACAAACATCTGAGTGAACCCACTCTAGGATTTCTCTCACTCTAATGTCTCGATCCAGAAAGGAATATTTCGTATACTTACCCAAGGTACAACCTTTGCATGCATCTGTCTGCTCTAGTTTTCCTTTGGGTAATCTGGTAGAAATCAGTTACATGATCTTTAGGGCTCTATGATGCAAGTGGCCCAGTCTTCTATGCCATAGCTTGGCAACATCTTGGCTTTGCACCATCTTAGCTTTGGAACTCAATGAAGCACACTCATCTACCTCTAGCTTGTAGAGATTCTTTACTCGAATCCCGATTCTTTTGGTCTGTCCAGTGTCGATATGCCTCAGAAATACTTTTCCTTTACTAAATACTACATCATAGCCTTTATATTCTAGCATAGCAATGGACACAAGATTCTTCTTCAAACCTGGTACATACTTTACATCAGTCAGGCTGAGGGGAACTCCATGCTCCCTCTAAAACACAACCGTACCTTCACCTGAGACACAGTACTTTCCATCATCGCTCATCTCAATCCGCATTTAGAGATCCTTCTCCTCCAAGGTACTGAAAAGATTCTTGTCACCTAACATGTGGAATGAAGATCCACTGTCTAGGTACCAAATAGATCTAACCATGGATGAAACCATGCATGCGACCAGTGAGAAATCCAACTCAAACTACGAGGCTGGTGCCTCACCATTAGATCCATTTGAGGAACCCTTCTTGGATTTCTTCTGTGGACAATTTGTAGCATAATGGCCCACTTCTGACAATGAAAGGCGAACATTCGATTTGTCAAACTTTTTCCTACCATTGGAAGAATCAGATTTGGATTGGGACGCCTTCCCTTTCCCCTTCCTCGCCTTACTCGATAAGGCTAGATTTTCCTCATCATCTTTCTTTGATGAGGATCAATCTCTGGTGCTTCTTCTTATCTCCTCTTGCATCAGATCCGACCAAAGTCATTCCCAATCTGGCAGTTTTTCTCTTCCATTAACCGAGTCTTGGTAGCTATGCCAGCTCTTAGGAATATTAAGGAGTGCAAGACTCACCATGTCATCATCAGTGGTCGTGATCCCCACACTTCAAAACTCATCCCTATAGGTGGTGAGCTTGTTCAGGAACGTAGAGATCGTGTTTCCCTTTTCACACTTGATTTTCTGAAGCTTTTATTTCAGTGCCAGCTTCCTTTGATCATTGCTATTATAATATAGATCTTTCAATGTTTTCCATATTGAAAACGGTGTCTCCTTCCCATGGAGACTTAAGGCTATGTGGTCTCAAACTCCCTCTAGAAGGATTCTCCCTGCTGTAGCCACATATTTATTCTGATCTGCCAATTCAGTAGCATCAGTCGGCTGGGGGACTTCTTGATCAATGAACTCCTTTAGATTGTTAACCTATAATACTACTTACATGTGATCCTTCTAGGCTATATAATTCAAACTTCCATCAAGAGAATATTCGAGTCTTAAACTGTTGAATGCTATTGGTGAAAATGAGATGTGATAAGAAATTGATTTCTATATTCAGGAACCACAAACTTTGAACTTCTCCCTTCTTGTATGCTATTCTCTCTTTGATCACCTTTGCTCTGATACCATGTAGAGATTCTCATTATAGAGAAATAGATTATGCAATATACTAAAGCAAAATACAAGGTCTACTTCTACAATAAACTTTGCAGAAACGTAATCAATTTGAGCAAGACCAATAAGAAGACATATAACAGATGAAGAGAAAGCAATCACATGAACATAGAAGAATAATCCTAGGGAAAGCCACAGCCCAAAACCCCAATCTCTGTAATATCATACAAGTGGAAATATGTTCATATTACAAAAAGAATCAGCTTCACAAGATATCCTGCTCTCTCTGCAATCCAACAATATAGCTCACTAATCCAGGTGGATATTGGTGGCCACCCGCTAATTCCACTTGGATCCCCTCTAGTGCTTCTTTTAGTTTTTTCAGTTTCCTTAATTATAGCACAATTTTACTATTTTTAGCAGTTTTTCAGGTCCTAAACTTCCGAAGCCGTTTTGAGGCTCTAAACGACATTTTTTTGGGGAAATCTACCGCCAACGATTTTTCTGTCAAAAAATTGTCTTTTTCATCATAGTCCTCGGAGAAATCTTTCCAATAGGCTACCATGCACATCAAACAGAGATAACATGACCAATTCACGACCCCAGGAAGTTGATGTACCAACTTACCCAAAAACGGGTCCCACAATTTGGCGTTTCATCTTCTAGGGTTAGGTTTTGGAATGTCAAGGGTTTTCCATTGTTTCTCAACAATAAATAGGCCTTCGAGCCTCATTGTAACATAGTTCAGAGACATGTATCCACACATCTCTGCTCAGAGACAAGCTACCATCACCCTAGCTAGTTTATTTCCATTTATGGTTGTAAGCATATTTCAGTATTTTCGATTAATGAAATGAAGTATTATTTCCGCTGCATCTTTGTGTATATGGTTATCTCTGTAATTTGTTGTGTTCCTGTTTAAGTCCGGATCACTCACAAACTGAGTAGGCAACACATATTCCTTTCCTCAACCCTCCAAGCCTTTTATTTCCTTGCACATATTTTTTTGGGGTCCAATGATGTCACATGTGTGAATTGGCCTCATTCACACTCACTAAACTGAGGAAGTAACTGCGCAATCCTCAAGGAATGAATTCCTTCTGCATGCAAGAGATATCCACCAAGGAATATTCCTGCAACTAATAGTACATTGTCCCACCATCTGATCTCAACTAGGTCCCTGACTGAATTGACATGCATGAGTTATTTATGAGATAATATTCAGTTATCTGAAGTGTAGCAGTTACATGCAAGCATGCATTAACTAACTGAACTCACAATTAGTTCAACAAACTATTTGAACTAATCTAACTGGACTTGACTCAGTTAACTAAGCCAACTAATTACAACTCAAATTACAACTCATCCTTATCTCTTTAACTAATGTATAAATTCCTTAATCAATGGAGAAATTGTTGCATGTCTTGACATAGACTTCATGTTTTATTTTCTACAACTAATAAACTCATGGTGAATTAGTTAATTATTTTTCAAACAACTGGTAAGATCAAATTCAAAATTTTACTTCTCTATTTTTGTTCAGGGACTAACTAAAATAGGAAGGTATCCCAAAATGCTATTTATAGCAGTGCTATTTTTAGCATTTCTTGTTGCTATTTTCAACAATATGTTCTTCACCTTTTTGTCACATCAATCACTCAATGTGAAATATCTGAATTGATACTTAGAATGAGTATACCTACAATATTTGAGTTTCATTTCCATAACATATACTCAATCTCCATTTGCTTGGAATTGATCATCCACACTGACATGTGTATTTGGAGTTTGTTGTGTTGGAGGCCAGTGCTTTAAATATGTTGAAGCCCACAATAATAATTTATGTCTATCCTATAATTGCCAATCGGAAATGACTTTTCATATTGTGTAGCAATAATAATGCCAATGAACGCTTAATAACGCAATTGGATCATTTGATAATGATAATAATGCCATAATAACCACTAATGTTTCTCCAAGGTTATTAATGCTAAAGGTATCAAATAGAACTTCTCTAATAGAAACACTGCCATGGAATATATGAATGCTACATATAATTATTTCATTGTACATTATGATTCTGTTGCACAAAATTATTCCATTGCCTCAGGTGATTTCATGATATCTCAGAGAATTTTAACACTGCTCGAATTCACTAGATGTCAATTCTATGTATGGTCTTATCTTTTTGTCCCTGACATCTCTACTCCAATCAAATCTTGATCTTCATAATTGTCATAAATCTTACTCTTCTTTGTCCTTGCGTTACTTTCCTTGTCACTATTCATACCTTATCATGATATATAGAAATCATCTTGAGTGCTTCATTCTCTTTGATGGATGCTAGTTTTTCATTATATTCTGCAATACAATAGATTTGAATGTCGATTTCTGCATTGAATTCTATAAAATGTTTATTCGAAAGAATTTTCTCGTAGGGTATTTAATATTGTAAAGCCTCATTTTCTTCAAAAGACTGTAGCTCCTTGAGATGTGATTGATGAGAAAAATAATTTCCCCTTTTTTTATTTCTTTTGGAATGGAGAATGATCTCTGGGTAGGTTGCAATTTTCTTTTGCACATGAACTTTTGATTAGAACAATGACAAGTTCTTGATGAATTGAGTCCATACACAAATTCCTATGAGATTGTGGATATTTAACGGAACAACAGATTGTACTTTGTTTAATTGCATTGTGAAAGTACTTCAGAAATATTGTTTTTTGTTGATAAATTCATTCTACTTATTCAAGCATTCACATTGTTCAAATCTTTGTGGTTATGCAGTGCTCAATGATTTAGAGAGATTCTAATGATGCACTAAGATTTTGAAATGTAGTTTAGTCACGTGTTGCAGTTCTGGTCGTATAAACATCTTCATATTTTTCTTCAGCAAGAGTTGTTTCCAACCATAACAAGGATGTATTCATGAAATAATTCTTTGTAGTAGTTTACACTTGATATAACATAGTTACTGATCAAACAAGAAAATTACCTAGTACCCCTTTTTTTGAGGTAGCAAAAAATCACTTGATTTTGAAAAATGGTGATTCAGAATACACCTTTTTTTTGGAGCATATTTTTTACACTTTAAATTTTTTTATGGATGAAGTATGAACAATTTTTTTAAATGTTAGTGATTTTTATGCTGATTTTGAAAAGTGTTGATGCAGCATCAACAGATTTTTTTAGAGGGCTTATTTTTGACACTTTAAATTTTTTTATGTATCAAGCGTGAACACTCTTTTTTGGTTAGTGATTTTCATGTTAGTAATAAAACATGACAAAAAAACATGACAAAAAAATCAAATGCATATACACACACACACAGATATAAAACAAAAACAAAAAACAAAAAAAAACCTATAAAAAATGTAAAAAAAAAACAAAATTAACTCGTAAAAACAAAAAAATTGGATAAAAATTTAACGAAAATTAAAAAAATA
>APFE030874981.1:207273-289333 GCA_000404065.3 Pinus taeda
ATTCATCTTAGCTTCTATGTCTTTCTTTAAACAATCCATCTTAGCTTCTATGCCTTTCTTTACATTTTCCATCTTAGCTTCTACATATTTCTTTAAACCATCCATCTTAGATTCTGTTCCTTTTTGTGCAAGTGTCACTTGTTGCACTTGGTCTCATAATTTTGATATATCATGTTGCATTTCTTCCTCTTCTTCATGAGTCATGCTAGAGCTTTTAGGTTTCTTACTAGGTGTTTGCATTTTCTTTTCTCAAGTCATCAATTACCGATAATAATGCTTTACTATGCCCTTTGAATTCCTTCAAACTAATTTTTCAAGCCAAGCTTATGTAAAAATTTAAAAAAAACTACACACCTTTTTTCACTTTGTAGGAGCTTGATATTGAATCTCATGTATCTCTGTAATTTCAAATCATCTAGTAATGAAATTAGGATTTGCAGTAGCCCTCTTTGTCCTCTTTCCAATGCCACCAGTGTGATCCAAATTTGATTCTCTAGGGAAGAGTTATGCCAAATCTCCCACAGTGACTTGATTATAGACTAGTTCAATAGAGCGAACTTGTACGACATGCCACATGTCACTGTTTCAACCTTTGGCTGTAAAAAATATATACAAGAAGCTATAGTATGTCCTCTTTCTGTACCTTCTTACAAAATTTCAATCCAATGTTCAGAGAGAATGTTATGACGATTTTCCCCAGGTAACCTGTTTGGAATGTAATTCAAGAGTTTGTGAAAAGACCAACTTCTTTAGATCATATCTCTAGAAATATAGTGCAAAAAGCTCTGAAATTTGGACCCAAGGTTTAGCACGATTTCATCTCTAATGGTTTTTTTTTTCTTCTGAAACATCACAAAAAAAAGCTATAGTGAAAATTCCACGATGACCTATTTGGAGCAGCGAAACCCTAGAATCCAAAGCTCTGATACCAAATGTTACGAAACCAACTCACAAAAAAATAGAAAAGATAGTTGAACGCCTTAGAATTTAGCCTCTTTGAGGGGGCAACCTCCTTTACATTACACAAATGAACAATTCTTGGATGATTCAAATGACAAAACCTCCTTTCTATATATAGGAGTCTAAGGGATCACAATATAACCAAGCTAACCTAACAATAATAATATAAAGGCACAAAAATAAGAATAGAGGGATTCTATGGGGCACAGTAGTAACAACATGGGGAGAATAGGGGCACAACAATATTAATAAGGGATACAACTACAATATTAATGGGGGCATCACTATTATTATAGGGACCTAACAAAACGACCACCAATTTATTTGGTATTATGATGTAAATTAAGAACCTAATTAATCACATCAATTTGTTCATGAGCACCGACTCACATGAGGCACCAAACCCCTTAAGATAGAAAGCCACTACTTTCCAAGAGGAACTGAACACTTAAGAATGCAAACCACTACTTCATCTAGCCATTGTTCTACTTTTCATAGAATTTTCAAACTGAAAATAGAGAGGAATGCATATATATAGAAAAACAAATATGATCTACTCCAGTGTTAGCTCCCTCCTTCAACTCCCAATTCTACTTCGAAATGTGCTCTCTTCTTAGGTGTCAACACTTTGATACACCTTTACTCAATGGCACTTAGCTCAATCACACACCCATGACACTTCAATGGCTTCCCCACAACCACCCTGTGTCAGGATCTTGTAACCCCTACCACCCAAAGAAAAAACCAATTTTCTACTCCTACCACACACTCTGTGACCCCCATGAGCAGATTACCTCCACGATGGCTATTGTTATCAGCACCGACACCTACACCACCATCTCGGGCATGAGATAGCTCTCTCATCCCCTCTCTGAGCCAGGAAAAATCCAGTGTCACCAATATAGGATCTTGTGAGGGGCATGTAGCTGAGTTCATCTTTAAAGCCCAACAAAAACTCAAACGGCCATGACACACCCAATTGGTCACCAAGATCCACCCAGATGAACCTTGAGCTATGCCGCTAGCAATAACAAACCCTACCATGCAACCACTCCCCACCAAAGTCCTTGCACTCCACTCCACGACCAGGAAGAGTGAAATGACCTAACATCATAGATATCCACTACCCAAATTCACCTAGAACCTATACAAACCCAATCCATCATTACCAAATTTCCCCTCACCTTGAGAATCGACAAGAGAACCTCCCAACTGAATATAAGGAAGTTTGAACACCCTTTCTCCAAGAAACCCATCTGACGACAGAGCCGCTAGCCTTCCCCGCAAGGAATTATTTTTCCTATGGCCGTGAAAATGAAAACCCAATCAATGCAAATTAGATAGAACCAAAGGATGGCTTGGATAAGAGGCTCAATCGAAGCAATATCACTATTGCAAGAAACCCATGCTCCGTTGTCACGAGAATCAACCACCTTACACTAGGAACCAAAGCACCACCACTCGAAATGCTCATAAAAGAATCTAACTAGAGCAAATATGACTGCAACCAACAACAACCACTTCTCCAACCAACACGCCCTCCGAATGAACAAGGAAAAATAAATCTTCACCCAAAATGTCAAGGAGAGATTTGTTAGCTTACTATGACTGTAGAAGGAGCGACAACTGAATTTTGTCTAGAAATCCCACATGAGCTGATGAAATGGAAAATTATTTAATTTCACATTTTACGAAGAGCCTAATACAATCCAAAAGGTTGCAATCTCGATGCATCTTAACCACCCCACCATAGATGCCAAGAATCGCCATGACTATCTGATACCCCTCCACATAGGTGGGGAATGATGTTTCACATGCTATGAGGCAGTGTCATTAATCAAAGCATAATTGTAGGGAGGATATCTTGTCCCTATCCTTGTGGTACTCTTTCAACAATGTATAGGTGGGTGCGACAATGCTATACTTTTTATTTTCACCAATACTCAAGTATATGGACTACACCTAAATAAGCACTTATCCAATTTTATAAAAGTGTTATCAATGTAGCAAAATAAACATTCTTCAATTAACCATATGGAAAATTTTATATGCACAACAAAAATCATAAACTGATCGTACACACAAACATATGTGGGAGGGGAAACTCCCTTATAATTTTTAATTTTCCCAATATACCTATAATTATGTAATTCAATTTCACAAAAATATTTTACAGTCATGTAGCTGAAAACACCTCAGTGTGATAACTTCTTCAAACAAACCATGCCCACTAAAACCACTATTGTGTTGTTCGTGCACACCATGCATGAGTTATCCAAACCACTATTCATCTTATGGCCATTTCTGCATGCTCTGCCCATGTTCGTATTACTCTACATGTCGTATTGTTCAAAACCAAACTTCTTCACTATAACTCAGGTGTTACACACCACAATGTCCATCGTAGTGGCCTTGGGTGACATTGTTCACATGTGCCCATGGTTAACACTACCCAACAGTCCTCAATGTCATTTGACACACCTTGGTTGTGTCACACCAGACTTATCCTCGGCCCGCCCTATACATAGTTGGGCCTTTCCCGATTCGCCTAATAGGTAGTCATACTGTAGTTGCAGTCTGTTCAACCCTTAATAGGGCTACCCAACCTACAACTCCACCCTGCATTTGGTCGATGCCTAGAAACCCCAAACGTTGCTTGCAACTAACTTCGATCTTGCCACTTGTGCACGCCGCTTGTAGCTCAACCCTTTGTTCAACATGCATTTTCTCTTGTCTCCAATGTTTGTGGAGTTTGTTCGAAGATCCTAAACTCATGCATGCCTCCCATATTATATGGTGGCCATATCTCCCAACCATCGTGTCCCTCCATGTAACCAAGGGTCAGCTTGCTTGCAAGTTTAAGTAGGCCTACCCATACATAAAGAAGTCAACCCTGTCATAAAATATTGTTACTCTTTCCATGATTGTTCAACCCGTTCCTATCATCCATAGGTTGGCCCATGCCACCTGACTCTACGACTTTCCTCACCACTTCCTGCACATGGTTGCCTTGCTCGCCTTGGGTTTGTGCTCACCTGAGTGCTTGACTTGGGTTGCCTAATGTACTCTCACCGTACGTCTTTCCTGCTTGACTACCATGGATGTCATCCACAACTCACCCATTGGTCACCCACTCATCCATCGGTCATTCATCATACGACTTACCCACTATTCATCTGTTGCATAAGATGCCCATTGGTCACTCCACCCAACATGGGTCAAAAACTATGTGTGTGCTCATCGATGCACATAATCAAACATCCAGCTCTCAATCACCTTTAATTGAACGCTTGAACCCAATTTTCCTTTAACTAAACATCGAAAATCGTCGAACATCGCGGGCATGCCTGAACACCTTTAATATCAATCGTTGGTATTTTGATTATCTCCAGTGCTTGCCAACTTGAGGCCCTAACATCCTCCACCACTCTAAAAATGTTGCCACCCTCGACAAAAAAAATCTTAGAAACCTCCATCACTAAGACATATATCCATGTATCGACACGTAGATAGCTTTGCTCATGACCATGCTCCATATCCATATTGTGTCTAACTTTGTAGGAGAATCGTGTTCTAGATCCCCTTGTGGTGGTGATTATCTGGGTATCTAATCAAACCATTACATCACCTCCACAAGAACACATGCATCTCACATTGTCATGACTACCATTGTACCATGTTGTCAATCACATCCATCTCGCCCCAAATGTATGTTCATCAAGTCATAGAGAGGACTCACTTCCATGAGTAGAATACAATGAGCCTCATCCCCATGTTAGTCTAGAAAGAGGTAGGGGATGGGAAAGCTGAAGGCTACCCATCCTCCTTCTCTAATAGGTCAATCCATCTACCTGAATCTTCCTCCTCTAGTCTCTGCATGTATTCTTCCCAAATCTCCTCCTGAGTCTCTGGTCTAGCATCTCTTTTTGCTTCCATTACCTCTATCCTACTTATTAGATCTAGGATATTATTAGATAATGCCCTGATAATCTATTCTTGCTCCATGATTTTTCTCACTACAGTGGATAACCTCTCGTATAGTTCTCCATCTCGTTGGAGGTATTCCACATTCATCGCTATCAATTTACACCCAACTGTCATAGTTTGCATGGTAGGTACTCGTAATGGTTCATCCTCTCATCCATTGCAAATGTACATATTCTTCATATGTGACACCACCATAGCTTAATATTTTTTCATAAATTCCATTCCCAAAACTGCTTCATATTCATCTGTCTGCATGATTTGGAGGTTGATCTTTCCATACTACTCACCAATGTGCACATCCACATTCTCTGTAATGCCAATGATCTTATCTGGTTGAGATTTCATTGCTTTGGGAAAAGCTTGAGTTGGTGAAAACTTCAACCAAACTTTCCTCACAACTTCCTACTTGATGAAGTTACGAGTTGCACCACTGTTCACCATAGTGAGTAAAGTTCCTTGCCCAACCTTCATGTCCACATACTCCATTTTTCCTATCAATATCACCCCTTGGGACAACCTCTATTGTTACTACAACAACAAAATTTGCATCATCTGAATTGGTGGTTCCTCCTTATTTCTCTTCACATTGGCTTGTGCTACTGCTACCATCATTGGTCTTAAAGGATAATTTTTCATTGTGTGGTCTTCTCCGCACATCCAACATTTCAGAGGCTTCTTTGTTTTCATCATGTCACTCAATCTTGAATGTTCCTCCTTTATAGTCTTCTATTCTAGTTTATCAGACTTGTTTTTCTTCTCCTTAGTCCACTCATGATAATTTCCTATTAGCATATCAACTACAACAAATGCCTCTTCTAGATTCTTGATCTTTTTCCTCTTCACCTCATTGTCTACCTAAGGTTTCAATCCCATAATGAGGTTGAAAACCTTATCTCTCTCTTCCATGTCTAGTAATTCCAATATTACACTCAAGAAATCCCATTGATATGCTTATAGACTCGCTGCTTTATTAATATACTTAATCTCCATCCTTACATTCCAAGTCTTATATTGTGAGATATGTTGATTTTGCAAAAATTTATTCATATCCTCCTAAGTAGATATGTCATGAGCATCACCATGAGCATTATGATCTAACTTTTGTATCCACCACATGTTAGCATCCTTGATGAGGAATTTTGCAAGTACCTTCATGTTGCTTCCTTATAAGCTATCCCTAAGCGCTCCAAGTATTGTTCCATATCCCATAAGAAATTTCCAAGTGCCTTTGTACCCCTCATCTCATCATAAGAATCAGGTTCCTTGACTTTCACATGAGTTGTCCCTCTAACCAGTGCCTATGAAAATTCATTCTTCAAGACAAAAATATCGTTCGAGCATCCTCAATAATTCTTTGAAACTTCAAGATTTCGTCTAAACCTTGATCTTTTGTAGCTTCAAAGTTCTTGACTTCCTTCTCTATTTTTCCATACTAACACTCAGTGTGCTCATATCATACCTTGAGGTTTTCATAATCTTCTTCCAACTTTGTGAACCTATCCCTAAGTTCACCATTCTCGATTCGCAATGAAGCCATCTTAGAAGTAAACTCTTTCATACGGTCCAACACTCTATCCATGAAAAGTATCTTTGGATTCATGTTCGATTTACGTGTAACCTGAGGTTCTTTCACATTTTCCTCCATCAATTTTTCGTTTGAACATGTCACAAGCAAACACTATCTCTTTCGTCATTGACCCTACAAATTGTCCATGTCGAACTTCCTATTGTCACACTGTGACCAACTATACAGTGCCCAAGCTTCAATAACAACTGCAGCCATTGTCTATCGTATCCGTGCTTGTTCTACAATCAGAGACCACTCTCTAGAAAACAGGCTCTAATACCAACTATCATGGCCCTATACTTGTGGTACTCTTCCAACCATTTATAAGTGGGTGCAACACCAATATAATTTTTGTTTTCACCAATATTCAAATATATGGACTATGCCTAAACCAACACTTTGGCCAATTTTATCAAAGTCTTATCATTGCAACAGAATAAACATTCTTGAATAAACCATATAGCCAATTATATATGCACAATGGAAATCATAAACACATCATAAACATAAACATATGTGGTAGGGGAAAATCCCTTATAATTATGGATTTGCCCAAGATATCAATAATTTTGTAAATCAACTGTACAAAAATAATTTACACACATGCAATCGAAAAAACTTCGGCTTGCACACTTCTTCAAAATAACCCTGCCTGCTACTACTACTTCCGTGTTATCGTGCACACCCTACACGAGTTACTTGAACCACTCTTCAATGCATGACCATTTCTACATGCTCTACACGTGCCCATATTAATTTTCACATTGTATCAATCAACACCGAACTTATTCACTGTAACGCGAGTGTCACCCACCTGCAGGTCATCTGTAGTGGCCTCAAGTCACACCATTCACTAGTGCCCATGTCTAACACAACCCAACAATCCTCAACGTCATCGACACACCTTGGTTGTGTCACACCTGACTCGTCGTTGGCCTGTGGTATACACAGTTGGGGCTTACCCAACTCGCCTAGCACGTGGTCTTATTGCAGTGGTGGTCCACTCAACCCTTAATGCGGTTGCCTGACTTGCAACTACACCCTACGTTTGGCCCACACCCAGAAACCCCAAACGTTGCTTGTGGCTAACTTTGGTGTTGCCCCTTGTGCACCCCACTTGTAGCTTGGCCCTTTTATCGCTCTACATTTTCTCTTGGCTCTTGTCTTGTGAAACAAAGGGTCATCTTGGTTTTAAGTTTAAGTAGGTCTTGCCCATGTATAAATACGTCGGCCCTGTCATAAAATCATGTTGATTGTTCCACCATCGTTTAGCCCATCATTATACTCTACGGGTTGGCGCGTGCCACCCAAATCCACGTCTTTCCTCACGACTACCCACACATGGATGCTTCTCTCACCTCAGGTGTGTGCTCACTTGACTGCTCATCTCGGGTTGCTTGACACACCCTCAACCTAATGCTTGCCCCCTTGCCCACCGCACATATCATTTGCAACTCACCCACTGGTTGCCCATCGCAATGGGCAGGCCCCACCCAACACAGCACACTGACTATGTGTGTGCCTATCATCGCACATTACCGAGCACCCACCTTTGAGTCGTCTTTAACCGAACACTCTGAGCCAAGTCATCTTTAACGGAACATGGGTGTGCATCTCACATCTTGGACACGCACGCACGACTTTAACCACAATTGTTGGTTTTTTGACTCTCTCGAGCGCTCACCAGCTCAAAGGCCCTCACAAAAGATTACCTACCCTCCACCACCCACACCAAATGTCTTCAATCATTCATCGCATGATGGTGAACTACGAATTTCCACCACAGCATCGGGGAATATTTTATCATAGTTGAAAAAAACTTTTTATATTTACCTCAAATATATAGCATCTAAAAATTAAACAAATTTTAAATATATATTATTTTATTTTAATAAAAAATAATTGTTTAAAAATAAAAAAAATAAAAATAATAATAATAAACTTTAAAAAAGCAAAGGTGTCATGATAAGCATGTAGCCATATAAATATTCGATTTATATGCCCTTATTAGAAATTAAATTGGATAATTGAAATTTTTTTACTATGAATTTTTTAATATTTATTTAGTAATAAAAAATATTATTAGAAATTAAGCGGAATATAATTGAATTTAATATTTATTTTTTTATTAATTTTAATTTAAATTAATTTTTAATAATTATATAATTGAATTGAATAAAATAATTTATATTGTGTGAGGAATATATGTTATATTGTATATCTTTTAAGTAATCAAACATATTTATATTTTAGTAATCAAACATTTTATTATTTAATAGAACCAGTTAAATGTAATGAAATTATTTTTAGTAAGAATTTTAAAATATTATTTTTTAATATTTAAATTTTTTATAATTGTTTTTATAATAATATGTAATGAATTGAATTATATATATATAGGTGTTATTAGCAATAACTTACTGAGATGATTTTATTGGTAAAGGCAGTTCAGGACCAAATTTTATAGGGTAGTTGTGCTCTGCTCTTTTATATATATAAATAAGGAAAACTTTATATTCTATATATTTTTACTAACCAAAATTTTTATGAAGAAATTAAAAGTTGGATTTAAGAAAACATTTTTTCTCATCACTTTAACTAAAATAATAGTAATTATTAACACAACTATATAAATTAAATAGATAGTAAACTCCTACACCAATCAAACTATTTATTTGTCATTTAAAACTCTATTATCTTAGAAATTAAAAAAATACTAAAAACAAAGATACCTTTCATTTCATCCATAAATTATATATAACTAAAAGTATTCTCAAGTTTTAAAATTTAAACGAACTATAATTTATTTTCTAATAAAAAAATTGTGACCTCTATTACACAATAGAACATACATATGTACTTAATAAAAATCAATACTGTTTAACAGTATCATTAACTTAATATTTAAAATTAATATAAAATAGGGGAAAAATAGTAAACTGGGTACTTAAAATGAACATTAGGTTACTTCGAATATAATATAAAATATCTGCGATTTCATTTGGACGATCCAAACGGTTGCACTTTCCCTTTCAAAACTTCACTGTCCAATATATTAAGATCGAGCTTCAGATGTATCCTCTCTTACATATGTTGTGCTCGTGTTCTAACAACCAGTTTAAGCCAGCACAGATTGCTCTCCTGTAACTTATGGTTTTCTGACATTGCGAAATGGTATTTCATTCAATGATCACGTAAACTGAATTGGAATAGTAAAATATTTCTACAACATAAACAAAAGGCAAAATAACGCTCTATGATGCGAAGAAGCAAATAATTTTCTATGATGCCAAGTATATTGAATAATCTCTTTGTACATCGTTCCACTCTCTGTGAAACAAAGGTACCACTCACCCTTGTCAATTTGATGTGGCGGTCTTTCAGAATTCGCCAAAGAATTGGCGTTCTACTTCCACTATTTTTTCAAGGCTAGTACACTCGAAATTCCCAGGGGAGATCAATAAACGGGTTGCAGTTTTTCGGTGGTTGGCAATTACTTTAACATTGGCATTGCTTCACCTTCCAACCACGGCAGCCAGGGAAAATTTACACAAATCATCTTCGATGATGAGATTTTCCATTTTCCGAAATTCTCCCAACAGTTATAATCTTCCCCACCCCTTCCATTCCAGTAATGACAACGACTCTGGAAAACCAATCTATCTTGCAATATCCAGTAATGACATAAATGTTCCAAGACCATAATCTAATGAATGACATGAATGTCATGTTCGATGTCAACATTGTGATATGAGCTTTAACCCGGCAGAGCACTAGATCTGGTTTTTTCTCGACTGTCTGCTGAAAAATACTGTTGATCGAATTGAATCTATCAACACGAACTGCTCAGAAGCCCAGATAATTCAAATATTGAACATTTCCACGTCTTTTGTTGATTCTCACTTTCGATAAAAACCCTTCTATGATCATCGTGTAACCATGGAATTCGATTCATGAATACGCCATCGCAACAAATGCTTCTCCCATGGCCTCCAGCGAGTCTCCACCCCTGACTTTAATGCCTCGTAAACTCAAAGAAAACTCTTACGTCTACTATTCTGCTAAGCAAGAACCTTTCTTTCTGAAAAAGTCACCGCTTGTAAAGTGAAAGGTACTCAATGCATAAATCTTTAAAAACAAAATGAATTCCTTCCTTTTCCTTACTTTGGTCTGTCATGCCCCATGAGTGTCACTTCAGTACTGTGACAATCACCTCATATTCTGAAAAAGTCATCACCGCTTGTAAAGTGAAAGCTACTCACTGCATAAATCTTTAAAGACAAAACGTTCTTGCTATGGTCATTGTCATGCCCCATGAGTGTCACTTCAGTGGTGTGAGAATCAACTAATTTACTTTTTCACCGCTTGTAAAGTGAAAGCTACTCACTGCATAAATCTTTAAAGGCAAAATGTTCTCCTTGCTTTGGTCTTTGTCATGCCCCATGCCCTGTAAAGTGAAAGCTACTCACTGCATAAATCTTTAAAGGCAAAATGTTCTCCTTGCTTTGGTCTTTGTCATGCCCCATGAGTGTCACTTCAGTGGTGTGAGAATCAACTAATTTACTTTTTCACCGCTTGTAAAGTGAAAGCTACTCACTGCATAAATCTTTAAAGGCAAAATGTTCTCCTTGCTTTGGTCTTTGTCATGCCCCATGAGTGTCACTTCAGTGGTGTGAGAATCAACTAATTTACTTTTGGAATAAATTGGATACCTCCCCTTAGTCCTTTCTATGTTCCATAGGTTTCACCTTTAGTGGGTACAATCATAACCTACTGTTCCATTATAAGTATCATTTTGGAAATAAATTGATTGTTCTTATCTTTTTAGTAGTGGACAGTCACAAAACATTACGTAATATGTTTTACGTAATATTGTTTCATTAAGGCTTATTAATCTATATATATCACTTGTTATTAGATATTTTGCATTGCAAATGGGTTGTTTATTTGGGTAATGTATTTCTTTACGTAGTGTTTTCATATTTTATATATATATATATAATATTTATATAATATATATATATATATTATATTATGTATTTGTTTTGGTTTGTTGGATAAAATTTTAATTTTTGTAATTAGGGTTTTATTTTGTAAAGTAGTTGAGGTGTTTAAATAATTTTAATGGAGAGAGGACATTCAGAATGTTTAGCCATGTTAAATATTAAGGATTGGTGTGGTTAATGTGATTAGTGATTTGTTAGGTCATGAGTTACTTTCACTACTTACAAACATATTAGGAAATCAAAAAACTATTAAATTTATCTAAAATGTTAATTAGAATATTATATTATAACAATTTAATTTTAAATTCTTAAAATTAAATTTTAATGAATAAATTAAGATTAGCAAATCTTATAAATGGTAGATTTATAACCTCGTGGTGTAATCCATTGGGATTCGTGGGGTATATCATTGGGATCACTTGTTTTTAAGGATCACATATAGAAATCACAACCTTACATATGTTTTCCCTTATAAGTGATTTTCATTCCTATATAATTTAAAAATGATATAAAACGATATATCAAGTAATTTCATTAATATATAATTTAAGAGATATATAAATTGATATGTATTACATCTATAATGTTTGTATTTATAAACAAGTAAAAAGGTCATAAAGGTGAAGGTTAATTATTAATACGGTAAAAGGGTTGGTTTTAATGGTTAAAAGTTGAGTGTTTTTCATCCTTTCTCTTTTGAGGGCTTCACCCTGAAATCATGGGGCACCTTGAGGTTGTGGTTGAATTTGTGGTTGGCCTCATGAACACAATAGTTGATCAAAGCCCACCTTCAGGCGCTTCCACAATGGAATGCACTCCTTGTGTGAACGATGGCCACCAATTTGAATGCCTTGTGTAACGGTCTCTATAAAACCTAATATTTTGTATGTGTGATGGGCTAATGTGTGGGCTATGCTAGAATGTGGCTCAATCTAGTTGCAATCATATGGATAATGTAACCCATGCTAAATGCAATCTTTGGATTATTATTGTAAGATTGATACCCTTCGGTCCCATTTTCTTAGCTAAAAGCTAATATATCATATATAAGAATATAAATATTCTTAATATATAAATTAACATTATTTTTATTTTATTTTCATTCAAAAATTTTAAATTCAATTTATCTATCAAAATCCAATTTAAAAGAATATTTTTTTTTATCATTTAAATATATTCACACATTTATAAGTTTTTAACCTTTTTTTTTATTTAATTGTTTTTAGTTTATTATATAACATAATGCTATATGATAAAATGTTTCTCATATTAAATATTTCCTTACTATTTTTATTTTTTAAGTTATGATTCTATTTCTTTTCCATTAAGATACAAAACTCCTTGAGAGATTATTTGACTCTACCCACCATCATGGAAGTCAAACAAGAGATAGAATAATTGTTTGTCCAGAAGTTTCCATAAAATAACAAAGAGTAGCATGATTGGTTTAAGTTTGGTGAGAGTTGTAAGAATAGAGGGAAAACCAACTATAAATTTCGTAAGTGGTCGAAGATATAATAGCATCAAACCAAAGAAAGTGTAGTAGAAGTAGAAATAATAAAGCACTATAGAACACATAGAAATTAGAGAATCTAAATACACAAACTTCAAGTGCATGGAAACAAGAGAGACCTAAAAACGAATGGGACATAAAAGTGTCCTAGTCGATGGAAATGTCTACATTCTTGCAATGAGTTTTTATGTTGTTAGTAGAGGAGAAGCCATTTCAAGGCAATCCAACCTACCTTCAACATCCATCACTTATTAACTTCATCTCCTCTTACTTTTGCACAATTTTCCACTTAGCATCTTATTTATCAGCCAATCCTTTGATTAGTAAAAGGTTTACATGCCAATATAGGTTCAACATATATAGTTAGTGATCATGTCTACCTCTAGTGATCCCTGTATCAGGGATTCACTCTAGATTCTAAGATACATATATGCTCCTATAATATTTCTTTTTCAATCACACAAACATCTAACTAGATCTATGGACGCATATGGGTTTGCAATGCCATGAAAATGAATCCACCTAAAACCTAGCTCAAGAGCCACCCATGATTTGCTTACCTTCTCCCCTATGTTGTCATCTATCCCTTTGTCTCATCATCATTGTTGAGTGGAGAGAGAGTTGATTTAGGTTGAGAATATATAGGGAAAATATAAATAAATTCTAGATAAAAGAGTATTAATTTGAAACCCACTATCAAAGAAAATATTGAGTTTGTATTGGAGTGAGGCTACCAGGTGAGAAACAGAGAAATGGTAAGCATGAGTTGAAAGTCATGGTTACTAAGGGAAATGAAAACATAAATTATCTAGCATGAGAATGGTATTCTTAACAATCGAGCTAAAGCTGAATGTTGCTATAAAAGGTCTAAGGACTCTTCCTACATTGTTGTAATAAATGAATGGTGCAATGAAGGTTGTGGGGAATTTTATTTGAGACTAGATTCTATGTATTGGGATTTGGAAGTCATTATGGCATGCAGAGGTGGCCTATTATCCTATACCCATGTTTAATGGCTATGACCTATGTTCCATCAACTACATACTAGCCCGATAAGGGATAATAGATATTTTCGTGTGAAGTGAATGAAATCCTCCTTGAGTTGAGAGGAAAGAATATTATCCCAAAAGGAGATGATAGCAAAGGAATGAGTCTTATGTTCTTCATTAGCTAGCCTATTCCTGAATTTATTCTTAACACTCCTGATGTGCGATGAGATGACTAATAAGTTATGAGGAATGAGGGAGGAAATTGAGGATACGTAATGTTCCAATCACCAAATATAATAGGTATGCATGAAGGAAGAGCTAAATGAAAATTCGTGAACAAGTGTGATTATCAAAAATGTTTCTCCTTTAATGAATATGTTGGAGAGATTTAGCCTGATGACATTCATAGTAAAATAATCTAGAGAAAATAACTCAATTGAATTGTTACTGTTTACCCATGTGTGGCTTACATAGAGGTGGAGGATCTTTTCATTATCCAAACAAAATATGCCTCTAAATCCAACCTCATTTAGATTTACCTTCGATGCACCATCAAAGTTGAGCTTGATGAAACTACTCAAAGGGTAGGATCAATGATGATGAGGTGGGAGAAAAGATTTGGTGATAGAAAGAAGGGATGCAAGGAAATAGGAGGCAATACGTACTCATATTATGGTTGACTCTCCATTAGTAGTAACTTCATAATCTATAGCTAACGAAGAGAAGGTAAGGATAGCTGATTTTGCATATTTAAGGACAACCTTCTAGATATAATACAACGAAGAAGAAAGGCACCTGAAAATATTATTATTTCATTCCTTCTTGATTTTCCATGGTAAAAAACATATTTCTAATGCCTAGGTCCTATTTAGTATGAAGATAAAAAAAGGGGGAATATCACATGGAGAATTAAGTATTAATGATAAAAGTAGGGTGACGACTAAAGGGATTAAAGAAGGGATATGATCATTTCAAGATGTTTTGTAAGATAGGGAAGATATTGAATAAATGTTCACTTGTTTCCTATGAATTATGGTAGAGGAAACATGGGGGTTGGAAATCAAATACTTTTGAGAGAACCTTGTCACAAGTCAAATATTCCTTGTGAGCATGAAGTTAAACAAAATGTGCTACCTATAGCCATAAATTTGGTCCCCATATTTGAGATAAGAGTTGCAAGAATGGGGTTTGATCATGTTTAGCTTATATTTAATAACCTTTGTTGATAGATAAGGTGCATTTGGAGGTGTATCACCATATTAATTTTCCAAACTTATTGAAGTGACAGATGTACGTATGCTAGATAATGTGATCAAGCTTTTCCTAGTCTATGTGCAAGGGTATGAACTTACATGCATCTTTGTACTTCCATTTGTGAAAGTTGGCTTCAATCAAGGAGGAATTCCAATATTCATCTATAAATAGAATCATATTAGACTTCATAACTTATCTACATTCATTAGGCCCGATATATTAGGTGAGTTTGGGGAATTAATCCATTGATCATCCAAAAACTAAGTTGGTTTTTGCTTTATGCATTTCCCAAAATTAGTGGTCTTGGGTAAGGTTTTTTCTCTTACAAGCAAGGCTCTAGATAGATATGTTAGTTGGAAAGTTTTACCTCTTGAAAACTTGTTAGATAGCTAAATTTTTACAATATTTTTACTATAATTTTTAAACTAGCGTTCTCGTCACCCTTGGATCTAGCGCCACCAAATTTTATTTACCAATACATTACTAAGGATATTTGTATCTCGCAAAACAAGTCCATCCCTAGCTTTCAGGAGACAAATATTTTACTAAGAAATTAGATCCTAAAGGACGGATTTGAGGATAACATATTGACTTACTATGATGATAGAGTGAAAGTTCCAATGCTGTAACTTATTATTATTTTGTATGAGCACAATCCATAAATTTATGTTAAGAGACTTGGCTATGAGGGGTGATTCAATGTATTTGGAAGGAAGTGCGCATTTCTTATAACTAAAAAGTTTTGTGAGATGTCCCTAAATAGCTAATGGAATGTTCATTTTATCCTTTTAGATTTGAGAATATTATTTTAAACCCATGAGGTTACCATGATTTATTCTAGAACCTCATAAATCGTATCCCCATTTTAATGATAGAGTGGCCTCTTAGAATTGTGTCAGTGAAAAAGTATTCTTGGGAGGCTAAATATACTTCATCAAACATCCAATGTGTTCTAATAATTCCTTTTGACATAACTTCCCTTTTGCACAACCTAAACATTTAGTAGATAGAATCAAAAGAAAGTGTGAAATAAGTTCACATTTCATAATTACATGTGATATATTAATGGTATAATATGGGGATTCATTGATTATAGTAGAAAAAAAAGTAAAAGTGATGAGGGAATAAATCTAGGAAATCCAATGAATAGAGAAGCCAAAGGCAAGAAGCAAAATTTTCATAAATGACCAACATAATTTATCCAACACTTTGTAAATATATAGTTTGATAATAATCCTTTCTTTTTTGGGTTTATGGAGCAAGTGGATGACCTTATAAGACACAAGGACGCCATTTGAAAATTTTATACCGTCAATGTATCCTGACTGCTCTTCAAGGAAAAGAGTGGGTAGGGATGGCTATAACTTTGGAAATGATATTATGATATTATAGTTAATATTGCAAATAAATATGGGTCGAAGTCCACTAATATATTCCACTTTTTCATTCTTCGGATAAAGAGTAAGAAAGGTGGTGTTCGAGAAAAATTAATATTGAAGTGTATCTCTTAGATTCCTCCACTATTTCCCATATTTCATTTAAAAAAAAAACGAACATGCTTCGTAAAAATAACAAGTGAATGCAACTAGTCCTTGGGACTTGGTTTTATGAATTCTCATCCTTTTATGCAGTTGTCTATAATGCAACTTTTTGAACACCTTTCCGGTGGGTTTTTCCAGTCAAAATCCAGCAACAATTTATTGGAATCGCAAGTTTGATAGCTAGCTTTTGCACAATCAAAGCGTCCCAAGGGTTTTTTAGGGCGCCGAATCCAAATATGCAGTTAAAAAACCATTTTAACTGCAACAAATCAAGATTTAACCTCAATTTCTTCCGCTAGATTCCGTCACCGGAATCTCCAAAAAGTCGCATTATAGACAACTCATTTTATTATCAACCTCCTTCAAAGAGATCAGTCTCACAGGAGATGTGCTGGGTGATATTAAAATTTGGATATAATAAAGAAGAATCACATGTGACTTAATTTCTTTTAATTCATTTTTTATAAATGTATAATTTACTAAATTGAAAATAAAAGTAGAATTTTTGGAGTAAAATCTTAAATGTAATGAAAATTTATAAAATTCAAATATTTATCTCTTAAATTATGAATTAAAAAAAAAATATCATCTATTTATTTTTTTGTTTTTTAATATATTTAAGGTTTGATGTAATTGCATATCTCAAAATAAATCATTCACGTGTTTATAATACAAAATATATTCACTTGGAGGTTGAATATGTCTAATATCCTTGTATTTTGAGCTTTGTTTATACTATATATTTTTCTATGTGTAAGTTATTATTTTATATTTGTTGAGAGCCAGATGGATAGCAATTAAAGGTAGGTGAAAAAGTAATATATTAATTTTTTGCGTATGTATTATATTATTTTCATGAGTAGCTTCATGAACTATACATTATGTGGGGTATAATAGGGGATGATAATTCTCTCGAAAATCATTTTTGGGCAATTTTTTGCATCCGTTTTTGGTAGTTCTCAACATAGTTTTTTCCCAGTGGGTTTGTGGCATATGATATTTTTTCCTATGGTTTTACAATTTTAATTAAGGACTTATGATTATATTTAAATTTAGGGTAAATAGATGGGTGCTTCATGGATGCTACAAGATATACATTTTGCACTATAATATTGTATAGAGGAATATACTCAAAAAATCTTGTTGGATTTCATGGTTTTTTAGTTTCAAGGATAAATTCTCAATGTCAATGTGTCTATTTCCATTGCATATTTTCTATTTTAAGTAAGAATATTTTTACAGCAAATTAAATATAGGAGGTTAAAAATTACATTTGATATTAGAGTAGCTTTCACTTCAAAGGGATTCCTTTGTGGATAAGGGGTTTGGATCTAGCCTATGGTAGACCCTATTATAGTGGGATATATGCAAAATATATCCTTGTGGTGAAATGAAATTGTGAGAAAATCAAAGATAAAGATCAAGAAATTCAATCCGAAGAGTTCTGAGTTGTGGAAGCTCAAAATGGAATATTTATTGGTGGATGGATATTAATGGATTGTTGTGGATGTAGGTACTATACCTATAAGCATGTGAAAAAAAGATTAGATAATGTTAAATCAAAACTAAAACAACACAATTCAATTGTGTCTCTCAAATGAAGGAGGATATGTGTACTTTAGTTCTTTATGTATACATGTCTATCATGAGGCATGGTTTCTTTAATCAGGTGTGAAATTTCATATGACTCCTCATAGGGAGTGGTTTTGTGAATATGAGATATTCAACGATGACGATGTTTTCTTAGGAGATGACTTGACATTAGAATAATAAAATGAGGAGAATTAATGTTGTGGCTCATGGGTCCAAGGATTGGAACAGACATTATAATTTTTTACATCCAATATTGGTTAGAAATTTGATTTTCATAATCAAAATGAGCAATGTAGGTGTAAAAACAAGTTTCCCAAAGGATACCTACATGATGGCTCTAGTAGAAACTATATTGTTGAGGGGATTTTGGATTGTAACTTTGCATAATTTATTGGGAAGCATAATATGTGATGGGTAACATAGTTGTGTTGTTCCTGAGACTAGGGTAGGAGAAGGAAACACTCATGTAGCTTCTAGAGAAAAGATTGTGTTGTAGCATCAAATACAATGACATATTAAAGAGAAGGGTCTTCGAGTAGTACACAATGATGGTATGGTGGATGGTATTTCTAATTTTCCTCTATATTTTGATTTCTGTGAAAATTCCCTAAGGAAGCATAATTGGGAAAGATTCTCCACTAGTTTTATGAGGTCATAGGGAGTACTATAGTTTGTGAAAATTTATGTGTTTGGATTTGGGTCAATTCCATCACTAGGTAAATATTTGTACTATGTCTCATTTATAAATGAATTCTTCATGAATACATTAATGTATTTCCTAAAGAGAAAATATAAAGTTTTTAAGAAGTTGAAAGAGTTTAAGGCTCTTGTGGAAAATGAGATAGGAAGGAAAATTGAGGTGTTGAGGCGAGATAATGGTGGATAATTCTATGGGTATGAACTTAAAGAATTATGAAAGAAGTGGGGTACAAAAAGGAAAAATACTACTCGATACCCACTTTGGGAGAATGGAGTTATGGAAGGGATGAATATAATATTGAAGGAAAAAGGAAGGAGCATCCTCAACGGTGCCATGGTTGGATTAGAATTATGGAAGTGATATTGGACACTACATATTATATAGTACATAGTTCACCCTCATCAATATTGGAAGTACTTAGTTGACATGAGTTATGGATATGTAGAAAAACTTCTCTTAAACATGTTAGGGTATTAGGATGTGATGCTTATGTACATGTTACAAAGGAGAATATAAGTAATATAGATAAGAAATATGGCAAACATATTTTTATTAGATATAAAGATGGTGTGGTTGGCTATAATCTCTCGAACCCAAAAAGTATGATGGTTGTGTATAGTGAAGATGTGGTATTTAGAGAGTTCAAATATGTTGTCAAACATGAATTCATACCAAGTGAGAAAGACGCAAGAATGATATATGTTTAATTGAAGTATGATGAATCAAACTATATAGAAGAACAAGAATAATAATAATAAGAACAAGAACTACAAGCTCTGACACTGAGGAGATCAATTAAAAAAAAAGGCAACGATAAATGTATACTCCAAATAATTCTTGTTCTAATTTTTCTTTGATAATTATTCTTTATGATCTTAGAACTATTAAGGGGGGAGTGGATTTAGGAGATGCAAATCACTGGAAAAGGGTGATAATTGAAGAAATGGTAGCCTTAGAAAATATTGAGGGTTGGGATCTAGTGGAGTTGCTAGATGAAAGAAATCCCATTAACATCAAATTGGTGTTTAAATAAAATTTTGAGGTGGAAGGCAAAGTGTAGAATTTCAAATCTTAGTCAGTAGACAAATTCTATTCTTAGGTATAGAGAATTGACTTTACTCACAAATTGTCTACTCTTTCTAGGTTAACTGCTATGAGATTTATTTTATCTATTACCAATACTTTTGGTTTTGAAGTAGAACAAATGGAAACGAGGACAAAATTCCTAGATGGGTATTTGGAAGAAATTTTTTACATCAAGTAGCTAGAGGGATTTGTTGTGAAAGGAAAGAAAGGTCTAGTTTGTTTGCTCAAAACATTACTATATGGGTTAAATAAATAAACAAGGTTGTGGTAGTAGCAAAAAATAAAATCATTGTGTATATTCCATATTAGCCAGCGATCATGTTATTTATTTCATCTTGTATATGGACAATATGCTGCTAACAGAAAAGACAATGAAATCATAAAGGAAGTGAAAAATAAATTTCCCTCTAAATTTAACATGAAGGATCTTGGTGCTACAAACATAATACTAGGCATGGAAATTAGGAGTAATTGGGAAAAAATGAAACTTTGGTTTAGTTAGAAGATCTATATTGAGATAGTATTGTAGAGGTTTTACATGTAGTAATGTAAGTTTGTAAAGATGTGTGTTCCTATAGGTATAAATATATTTGCATGTCAATGTCCACAGACCTAGGAAGAAGAAGAGGACTTGTCGAGTGCTCCATATGCCAATGTGATTGTTTGCTTGATCTATGCAATAGGTTTTATTACATTAGGAATTGCACATGCAATTGGAGCATCGAGTAGGAATATGTCAAAAGTAGTGAAGGATCATTGGGAAGTAGTAAAGATGGTTTCCAGGTATTTGTGTGGCACTAATAGCTAGGGATTGTTCTACCAAAGAAGATCAATATTAGATAGAGCATTGGTAAAACATGGCTTTATTGATGCAAAATGGGCTTGAGATCTAGATCACATAAGGTTTACAAGTAGGTATATGTTTAACCTATTTCCATGACCAATCATTTGGAAGAGCAAAGGAAAATATATAGTGGCACTCTCAATTACATATGTTGAATAAATTGTAGAAACTCATGCTTTAAGGGAAGACATATGGTTATAGAGATTGTATTTAGGTGTTTGTTTGGTAAAAGAAGTGATAAGGATATATTGTGACAATCAAAATGTAATATTCCTAGCCAAGAACCCAACTTATCATTTCAAGGAAAATATTTTTGATGTTGAATGCCACTTTCTGAGAGATATGTTTGAGGAAAAGAAGGTGTTTCTATAAAATGTGAACAATTTGGAGAATGTTTCATATTAATTAAAAAAATATATGGATGCTCATAAGTTCCCATAGTGTAGAGAAGAAATGCGCATTATTTCCCTATATTGTTGATCATGTACTCTTGTGACACCTTGTGTGCATAATAAACAACAAGTGGAAGAATGCTAGGTATGTATTTTCTTATTTAAATGATTAGCCCCATGTACTCTGCAATGTATCAAGTGAGGAGAAAAGGGTCTTAGGGGTTTTAGAGGAAGTGTCCCTAAAAGAATTTTTTGGATGGACTTTTGTATCTATTTTTTGGTAGTTTTTGATACATGAATTTTGACAGAAATGGTTTTGTGGCGCATGGTCGTTTTGTAGTTTTTATTAAGGAAATAAGATTGTATTTTAATCCAATGTAGATTTATATAAAATTAATGTATGTTGATGGGTGTATATTTCATTGTAATATTATATAGAATAATATATCTTAAAAATTATTGTTAGGTTTTTTCAGTTTTTAGGTTTTTAAGATAAAATATCTATTTTAATGTGTGATTTTGCCGTTGCACCTTTTATATTTGAATTAATAATTTGTTTGCAACAAATTAATTCCGCATGGTTAAAACCTACAAATGTGGATGTAACCTACAAATGTGGATGGATGATTTCTGATTTTTTACAATGAATATAAACATGATGATGAAAGATGTAGTGTAGGAAACTAAATTAGATTTTTTAATGTATACTTCTAATGTATAATATTTTTGTATCACTTACAAAATTTGAGATTTCCCAGAGTTTTATGTTTATTTTCATCCAAGATTGAGGAGTTTAGTACGTAAATGACGACATTCCATTAAAAAATTATCAAATTGCAAAAAACACATTGTTATTTTGTAGGAATTTTTTGTCGAAATTGATAAGGTTAATTTTGTCTAATTTTTTAAACTTTAAAAAGCATTATAGCATTGAAATTGCATGGAATTGCGTTCACGTAGATATAACCAAACTGTTTTTATTCCAGAAATGTTAAGTTGTTAAAACATTATAGTAGATATAGAAGATGTATGTATTCTAAGGTTCGTGTATATGTCAAGATTTTTTTAAATTAAAAATCATTAATATATATGGGACATCTACATAATCAATTTTATATGTGTATAGTTTCATCAAAGCTTGCTTTGGGTAGCATAAGAAAAACTTGTAAATAATACATATGTTGAGAGCCATTTATAAAAATGGAGATTTGATGTACTTGCAACCCAAATGACTACATTTTAGCTAACTTTTATGTTAAAGTTATCATGGTAGAACCCCCAAAAGAAATTGAATGGGAATTATGTGCATATTTCTACAATATATGCATATTTCTAAGAATTGAGATGCACTTGAAAGTGAGCACACACTATTAGGAATCAACCCATGGTCATGTGAATAAATTATCTTTCCCATTGTATAACCTTGACCTTGAAGTAGCGATATCAATGACATATGTTATGAGAATTAATTATAGGTAATAGGGTCCTTCACATGATAAGGCAAAGAAACTTTAGCCTTGGGCCAAATAACATTCTTCTTAGTATCAAAATCATAGAACAATTCCTTGAACCACCACACTTGACATTTCCAAGGAATCCTTCTCTTCCAAGTAGAAATATAGTAATTATCTAATATTTTTAGCATTAATAGTGAGCCTTGGCCTTTAACATGTTCATGATAGGAAGCACAATTATTAGACCCTAACATGAAATTTTTGGAATACATGGATATGAAAAACATTTCAAACCATCAACGAGGGCTTACAAAGGTTATACATTCCTTTGATTAGGGATATGGGTTCCATCAGGTGAATTTCCATACTAGGAAAATTAATCTTTAGGATTTTACTTTTTTGAAGTAGGAAATACATTTTTGAAGTAGGAAACATAGGTCTTACACCATAATGCAATATTCTTACCATCAAAATTGAAGAAAAACTTCTCCATACACTAAACATGACCTCTTAAACACATCCTTATTATCTAAGTGAGGATATTAATGATATTATCAATTTTTTAGAACTAGGTGTGGGACTCACAATGATGTATATGTTTAAGGTTAAAATCCAGAGACTTATTCCACAGATTAATATTATATGAATTAATTCATATGAAGAATACATGACCTTTGATTGGGAAATTCGCCCAAAAAATCGACCTATGGTAAATATTGCAGTTTTCAAGAATAAATAATGCATCAAGGGTTCCTCGAAATGTTTGTAAGAAGGAACCTAAGTTTTAGGAATTTAATAAAAAAATCATGAATAAAGTGCCATGAATAACACCTTGCACCCACATACATGGCCTCCCAAGTGCATCCTTTGAATCATTTTAGACATGTCAACACCATTATGGCTTTTGGAGAAGTAGGTTTTTATTTGAATGCTTCGAGCAAGGTCAAGGGATAGAGCCTTCTCATTAGGAATAAGAAGTACCTTTCAAGGCTATAGATCCATGAATGGGTGATGATCCCTCTAAGGGATGTTTGCCCTTTGTATTAAAATATGAACAATGCTAGAAGGTTTTAATCACTAAATTATGGGGTATTGGACATCATTGGAGGAGGAAACAATCCCTTATGACAGTAATAATATTTTAGGAATCCAACTATAGTAACAACATGTTAAACTACTTGACGTATGAGTTTCATTGTCTTGACCATCATTTCTGAAAAAAGTACTTATATCTTGCACCCTGAAGGAAGGGACATGATCAAGGACTTGAATTATCGCACATAACTCTTGTATGTGATATTTAACATTTAATACAAGGTTTGAGCTTTATTGGAAGGCTTTTAGCACTATATTTTGGTTACAGTTCCTTAAACATGGTTATGGGAGGAAACCCTAGCATTAATCCATATTGGAGGCTTTTAAGCATCCAAGTCCAATAATTTCACTTGAAGTATGGGACATTGGTTCTTGGACATGATCATGTGAGGAAACATGAGATTTAAGACATCAATGAATCTTCTAGGGATATAGCTCAAACAATGAAAAGTTGAACTACCCCAAAGGATCTTTCTAGCATATACTTAGTCCCTAGATGATGATAGTCATCATAATGAATTTTAAACATTAAGTGTGAATCTTTAGACCATACATCTGGTGAAGAGAAGAAACTTAAGGGTTAGGCCATAAAGGTAAATTATAGGGTGTTGGGGCCAAAAATTACAACTCAAATGACCTCTCAACTAAATCCTTTCCTTAAAAATAGGTATATAGATATAATTATTAGTTTTGAGTGCCAAATATGGGTCTTAAGTCCAAAGACATGCTTGGGGGATAAAATGTAAACCTTAGGACATGAATAAATCCTATTTAAATTTAGGTCCAAGAAATATTCCTTAAAAAACAACACATGGAATATTAAGATATCCTTGCTTATGGTTGGGGTTGTTAATTTTCCTATTTATTTTTGAGTATTAAGTATATGTCTTTGATTCCTAGAACATACATAAGGAAGAATGCCACACCCTGTGTCATGCCCACGAGATGATCGTTTGCGATGTGCAATGGGGAGGTGGCAAAAACTTCGGTCAAAGGCGACAAGTTCAAATGTGCAATGAGTGGGTGCCTTCCATTAAATGTGCCTCGATGGGCATGTGACGACGAGCCATTGGGAGAGCAAAAAAAACTAAAATTAGAAAATTGACTAAGTATGGGAATGTACGAAAATTTTATAAGAAGTGCAGAAAACCTAAACGAGTCAGTGGATCAATGTGCGTCGACGATTTGGGTGAGCTGACACGAATCTTAGTGATTTTGGGCGAAACTGTATGGTCGGCCTCGACAGGTCGACCCATCTTGATACTTGATGGAATAATATATATTAGAGGGTAAGATGGAGGAGAAAGGGATCATCCAACCAAGAAAGTTCAAGCATAAGCGTTTGGCTTAAACACTTTGATGAGCAAGAAGGATGAGAAAATGAAGAGGGCAAGGTGCACGCGGACCGGGGGCCACAGTATTGAGTAGAGGCAAAGGGAAACATAGGTTTTTGAACGAAGTTCTAAATGAGTCGAATGAAGTTAGGAATGAGTCGAATGAAGTTCTGAATGGGCCGAACAAGTTAAATGACCGAATGAGTTGAATGGGTCGACCGAAGTTCCGAACGAGTCGAATGAAGTTCTGAATAGATCGAACGGGTCGAAAGGGCTGAACGATCGAATGAGATGAATGGGTCAAACAAAGTTCTAAACAAGTCGAACAATGTTTTGACATGTTCAACAAGATGAAGAAATAGTGAATGAACCAAGCAAGAGCTACACGATACGCATGGGCCACCCTGAAGGATAGACTTGGGCACCATTGAATGGGCACACCAAGTTGATTTTTTTTGGACAAATTGTCAAGGTGAAACTTGTGGTTTCTTAACAAAGGTTGCATATGTAAAACACTTGTAAAAGATTGTTATTATTATTATTTGGGTAGAATATAACTAGGGGGTTGCCCCTTCCATTAAAAGAAGATTATCCATTGTGCATATTTAAAATTGATGATGATGAATGTATTTCAGTTATGTTAAAAGGTGAATGCTTAGTGTAATTGAATAAAATAAATAAGTGTTGAATGTTAGGAGTAATCCGTACTCATTAGTATTGGTGAAAAGAAATTGGGTAGTGGTGCCACACCTGCCTATGTGCAGTTGAAAGACCACTACTATGATAGGAGCATGACACCCTAGGCTGTAATGAAAACTTGTAGGCATCCAAAGCCATGAAAAATTCCTCAAATAATGAAAAGGTTACTTCAAGAGGATATCCTTAGCCTCTAGTGACCTTGTATTAATCAAGGGTCATGAGTGACACCTCAATCTACTATATATATATATATATATATATCCTTCAAGGTGATGTTTGGCCTAAAATGGAGAATATTCCAACGGTCATTAGAGATTTTTAGCACTTATTATAGGACTTGGGTGCTTAGGCATGACTAAGAGTCAAAATGTAGGCCTAAGGTGCTAAATGAATCATCTAGGAATAATGCCAACATTGACATGTTGAGCCACCATAGCGTACCGTTTTATGGTACCATTGGTTCCCATATCGGGATAATTGCTTTTATAAACTTTTAACATTAATGTATGTATCCTTATATATTATTTATGGTTAGGAGATAAAACTTAAGATCTAGGTGCTAAAGAAACTTATAGGTTTTTAAGGCTAAGAATGATATCGTAAACCACCACTTATTGATTTTGAATGTTGTCCTTTACACCTAACTAGATATATAGGTACCATTAATGCTTATAATTACTAGGTTTGGGTTTGATGGACCTAAAAATTCTAATAAAATAAAAATATAAACATGCTTTATAACAAGTACATGATCCTTAATAGAAAATTGTGCATGCTTGCTTTAGAAACACATATTTTTCTAAAAATACATATGCTTTTGTTATGGAATGCACACACAATTTTTAAAAGTATTAGGTTCCAGTTTAGCATTGTGATTCTTGAGACTATAAGATGCAATTTTCTTAAATTATGAAATAACCAAAAACATTATAACTTATAAAACAAATAAAAAATATATTTATTTTATATTTTACCAAGAACATTTTGCCACTTACATTTACACATTTATTAACAAATAAAAAATATATTATTTTATGTTTTACCATTAAAGACCATTTTCCCTCTTACATTTACACATTTATTTAACCTAATTATACAATTACAATTTTCTTAAACTATCAAATAACCAAAGACATCATGACTTATAAAACAAAGGGCAAAGGATGGATATGTAAACTTATGAAAGATAATGGACACGTGACAAATGAAATACATCGTACACCATGCTCGTAGGATTATATTTATTTTACAAATCGAATATGGTTTTTAATATATAATAGTGTATTTATATTATTGGTTTTAGTGGTAATTTAATGATATAATTTTTAGGTGTTTTTTATTATTATTTAAAATTTGGTTATAAATTTAGGAACTTGTAGTTTAGAAAATTGTACTTTTAAATTGTTGAGTTTTCACAATGTGATTCTTATAATGGTTTTTAAAAGACTTAAATATTTTTACATTAAAAAAGAATTTTTTGATTACAAAACATTATGATTTTATCAGTAATGATTTTAATTTTAATTGTAATAGTCAAAGGTTGACTTACTATATTTTTTATAATATATGAATGTGAGATTTAGGGATACATGTTTCTAAAGAGTTATAAAGACACTATAATCCAATAATATTTTCTAACTTATAATACCAAAGTTAAATGAAATACTCTTTATCATATTCTTCTCATTTAGGAAAGTCTTTTAGAATTGGGGACATGACTATTACTAGGTATCCAATATATAAAAATAAGTTAAATGACACGAAATAAAATAACCTTAGTGAAATTGCTTCAAACTCTAACCAAACCCAGCTTTGTGAGTGAGGATAACATAAGGATGCCTCATCTTAGCTATACTAGGCTAATGCGAGGATAATCAAATTACTAGTACCATAATGATTATATTAAAAATATTATTAGTTCAAAATATAAGGATAAATTGTCATATGTGATAGGGGGTTATAAATAATAGGGAGATTAAAATATTATAAATATTTGATAAATCAAAACTTAAAAAGTCAAAAGCATTACTTTATCTTGACTAGTTTAAATAAGAAAATCAATATGGCTAAATTAAAACAAATTCATGTGTTGTCCATAGTGAATCTAGATGTTGTTCACTTCCCAAAACCACTTGGGATGAAAGAATTTGCAACCTATATGACATGAGATAATTGAAGATGAAAATATTTTCTCTTAAATTGTCCATCATATATATATATAATTTATATTCTAAATGCTGAAAGTTAATCTCACTTCAATAGATTCCATACTTCCAAAAAATATTATGGTTTAATAAATTAAGTCAGAAATAGGATTAGCCTTTGTTATTGATCCGGATTGAACCGCCACCAAATTTATGGCATCATTCTCTTGATAACATAAACCCTGCATATTAATAAAATTCAAGCAAATAAAAATTAAGTGGAATGAATTGTAATCTAAGTGCAACACATATTCTACTTAGAAAAACATTTATTTGGATTTTTTTTGGAACATTCACCCCAACTAACATTATTATATTAATAAATATGATTAATATACAAAATATTTAATAATTAAATAATATAATAATAAAAATGATTATTTTTGTTATATTTAATTATGAATTCTATATTTAAATGATTATTAAATAAAACTAATTAATATTAATTATTTACTAAATCCAAAGTGATATTACGCTAATAACGGACCCTATAGACTGATAATCATATATAATAAATTTTTTAATTTTATATTGATAACTTTATTCTAATCATATCATTCATGATTTAATCAATCTCTTCTTTAATCAATTTATTTTATTTAGCATGTACATTCGAAAAATAAATATATGATCACATCAAAGAACCGTAAACATGAAAACATATGTAAGACCCTTCATCACAAAATACGAAGCGAAGGTCATGGTCAAGAACCATGGGCCCACAGCTCTTGGAAGTTTAAACCTAACGATCAAATTTTCCAAAAGTAAATTATGGCGAAAACGTAACGTGTTGTTCACTTGGATATCCAAGGTGCGATTGTGTCATTAATCCCACATGCTTAGGCCACTGCTCCCATAAACTTTCGTGGTATCTCCTATTCTAAAGGTTGTTTCATACATATTCATATCTCGACACTAATTATCAACGATTTTCATTTTGGCTTTCGTAGGTTGGCCTTAACTATCTTGCTATGCACAACGTATGGTGTTGCTTCACAACTCAAACTCGAACAATCCACAGTTATGACCAGGACCCAACCTACTCAGCCATTACGGTTTAGGATAATGATAATATTAAAAATATTATTAGTTTAAAATATAAAGATAATTTGTTAGGTAAAAGGATATAAATAATAGAGATTAAAATATTAAATAGATGATGAATTGAAATCTAAAAATTTAAAAGTATCATTTTAAATTAGTTTAAAGAAGAAAATTAATATTGCTAAATTAAAATAAATTTATGGGATGTTTATAGTGAATTTAGGTGTTGTTCACTTCCCAAAACTTTTTGGGATAAAAGAATTTGCCACTTATATGACATGAGATAATTGAAGATGAAAAACACTCTCTTCAATTGCCCATCATATATATATATATATATTCCAAAAACTGAAAGTTATTCTCGTTTCAATTAAGTTCATACTTCAAAAGAATATTATGGTTTAATTGATTAAGTAAAATTTACAATTGAACTTTGTTATTTATCCCGATTGAATGACATCATTTTCTTGACAACATAAATGCTAAACAGTAATGAATGTCAAGCCACTAGAGGTTAAGTGTAATAAGTTCTAATCTAAGTGCAAGAAAAACATTTGTTTGGAAGATGATTTTTTTCCAGACATTCACCATAACCGACATAATTATATAAATGTGATGAATATACACAAATATTTAGTAATTAAATCAATATGATAATAAAAATTATTATTGTAAGAAGAGCTTCGGCGTAAATCACATGAAAAAGACCTTTGTCGACGCGTTTCGAACCAACTAGTGTGGTTCATCGTGAGGACAAGTTGAAGAAATAGATCTGGACTAGCAAGTTAAATAGTCTGAGCAGAGACTCCAACGGCTACATAACAACTATTTTTGACTCTAGGACCTAGGCCAAAATTATATTAATAAATTTAATCTTATTATTATTTTTATAATATTAAGATAATAATATAATATTTTATTTCTAGAGATAAGAGAAATTAGGTATGATTAATAAATGGGCGAATATTATCAAAAGAAATTTATTTGTTTAAATAACAAAATAGTAATTGTTATTTAAAAATTACTATTAAATTATTATTGTTTGAATGACTTCTTTTGAATGAATAATTTAAGTTATATATATATTAATAAATCTAATCTTAGCCTAACGATCAAATTTTCCAAAAGTAAATTATGGCGATAACGTAAAGTGTTGTTCGCTCGGATATCCAAGGTGCGATTGTGTCATTAATGCCATATGCTTAGGCCATTGCCCCCATAAACTTTCGTGGCATCTCCTATTCTAAAAGTTGTTTCATACATACTCATACTTCGACCCTAATTATCACCGATTTTCATTTATTTTGGCTTTCGTAGGTTGGCCTTAACTAGCTTGCTATGCACAAGGTATGTGGTTGAAACTTAAAATCCGACAATGCCCACAATTATGACCAGGGCCCATCGGCTATATCCAGCTATTACTGTCTACCATTATGAGCCCGACGGCTAAATTCATGTATCACTTTCATTCGTTTGCGAAAATCATTTATCGCTGTCATTCGTTATGGCTCAATGGCTATATTCGGTTATTACTGTGGTGAGTGGCTAAATTCATCAATCACCCTATTTCGTTTACTCCAACGGCCGTATTCATCTATTATTGTCTCAGGCTATGGACGCAAGGGATGAATTGATCCTATTACTCTTTTATGGACCCAGATATCTCGCCAGCAATATATAGAGCTATTTGTCCATTAGTGGACATGACAGTATATGCCATCCGTTCAATAATATACTTGGTTAAATCTTACTAGTAGCATATACCGGTTAAATCTTACCAATAAATCCTACTAATAGCATATACTACATAGTCATTATATAATTGTTGTGCCAACTAAGGTTATGGCCCCACAGCTATATTCATCTATTACGGTCTGCCTCTATGGCCCAACGGCTACATTCATCTCTATCTATTTCTGTCTCCCGTTATGGGCCCAACTAGGCCCTCTTCTTTCAACTTTTACGAGGGGAGGAACTCTTAATTGTAGCATTCACTAACTTATCGATAAAGGCAACAGTAGTTCGTTGATCACATCTATGGTGGGTGGGTTTCCTTTGAAGTGGGCTATGAGTGCTGTGGTGGGTGGGTTTCCTTTGAAGTGGGCTATGAGTGCTGTGCATAGCAATGATAAGTGTCTTTCGGTCGACTTCATGTGCGGTATTCCGCGCCGACAACTTATTGTCCGGGAAGGCATCTAGTTGTACAAACAGGTTACCGGCCACTTTCACTTTCTCTTCATTCTGTATTCTCCTGCCCTCTTCGTAGAAGGCATATAGTTGCACAAACAGGTCACCAGACACTTTACTTGTATATTCATTCGGTGGTCCCCGTGGCTTCTTCGTAGATTTCGTGACATGGTTCTCGGTAGTGATATTGATATCCTCTTCATCTAATTCTTTTTCCCTCAAGCTACTAATTACCTTTTGGTTATGTAACTTCGTTCACAAGGTATGATTTTATGAGTGGCCGCTATATGATGCGGAATAAACAAAGCGAATAACTTTATCTCTTTATATGGAGAGCGAGAAGCTTGCCTGCTCGAAAAGATTGTTAAAACGTCCTCTGATTATTTATCTATTGTAAAGTGAGATGTACTCCCTACAAAAGAACATTTGAAAATAGAACGGATTCCACTCTTTAGTCCTTTCCATGTCCTGGGGTCACAGGCTATTATGTCACTAAGATGTTAGAGTATTTGCATTAGCTAGTAAAATGCGTCAAGGACTTCACTGTAATTTGAGATATGTATTTCAAGTACATGGCAAATCATGGCGAGAATCAAACCGCTTGTGACATAAACCGAAGCGTTGGTGGTTGCACTCGTGATCGGATTTTAAAATAATTTGTACTGCGTTTAAGCGTTTGGGAAAACCACTAAAGTTCATATATTTATCCCTTAAATATATACCATGTGACTTTAAAACCTGAGTGTAATTTTATAGTATCACATGTGGTCCTATACGAATTTATTTAATATCTTTAATTTTAAAGCGGTATAGTAAAAGCAAAAAAAAATAATTAATATATTAAAATTAACATAATAAATATGAAATTAAGTTCTGGTTGGTAGTAGCTAGAGGGGTTACCCTTCACCCACGTTAAAAAAGTGATTCAATTTTTTGAGGATTGGGTTGATCAACAAAGAATAAGGATAAATATTTGGTTAACAAAGAAAAAGGATAAATATTTGGTTCTTTAAAGACGATTGGAATTAACGATTATCAAAAGTATAAGGAGATTGTTGGTTTTCAAAGACTAAATTAAGAAGATAAAGGTAAAGGGAGATGACAATGCCTCAATACTCCAATGAATTGTCTTGCATTTGAAGAAAATTGAAGTGATAGAGCTGTAACATATATAGAGGCTTTTGAATTCACAATCACAATGATTAGTTAATAAGGGAACAACGGTGTAATGGAGCTAGACTATTCAAAAATCATATTTTTTGCCTATTCTATGAGGATTTCAAAATGGTTTATGGTTGAGAAAGATGGTCATTCCAGCCAATAAAAATGTGATAAAAATGTGAAATAAGCTACCGGGTAGTAATTGGGGGCCCAAAGAATTTGAAACATCATATAATAGAGTTTCATCCAATGCTTCATTTAAGGGAAGGCCTTGGTATTTAATATCTCACTTTGGGTATGAGTACAGAAGGAGCCTTGGCATTCACTACAAAAATTGAAGGGTGGGCCAACAAGGTGGATGGTGATAGAAAGGTTATACATGGAGAAGTGCAATGAATACACTACATTCTCCATTATTTGTCTCAAACTCAGTCTTCAAAACTTGCACATTGCATTTAACTAACACCCAATTAAGATAAGGTTCTCAATTGAAACGTTAGGTAGGAATTGATTTCTTGACAGTGATTTGATTGGATGGTTGTGGAAATACATTATTTTTGGGTGCTACATCAACTCAATGGTCAAGTCCCATCTATTTATATAGAAAGTTCAACTATGAGTGAAATGCAAGTTGCATGAGGGAACTTGCCAGGAGTATTAAGTTACCGGACAATGTAAATGACATCCACAATGAGGGAGCCTTAGCATTCACTAGAAAAATCGAAGGGTTGGCCAAAAAGGTGGATGGTGAGGGAAAGGACATATATGGAGAAGTGTAATGAATACACTACACTCTCCATTATTCATCTTGAATAGAGCCTTCAAAATTTTCACATTGTATTTAACTGACACCCAATTTAGATCAGGTTTTGAATTGAAACTTTAGGTCGGAATGGATTTCCCTAGAGATAATTTGATTGGATGGTTGTGGAAATAAATCATTTTTGTGTGCTACATCAACTCAGTGGTCAAGTCCCACCTATTTATATAGAAAGTTCAACTATGAATGCAATGCAAGTTGCAGGAGGGAAATTGCCAGGAGTATTAAGTTAAAGGATGATGGAAATGACATCAACAAAGAAACATTTGAGCACATAGGGCCAAGAATTCTTGTGCCAGTCCATTAAAAACCAGAGTCTTGTTTATAGGAATATATGAAGAGATAGAGAAAAAGCATGAAAAATGTGTTTTGAAATAGAAAAGCCACCAAAATATTCAAGAAAAAGAAAAATAAGTGGAAAGGGGGGAAGGATAAGAAGACTATGATCACTGCACATCATTCTTAGGATCTTACATTTCATTACAACCACTTGACATTGATGGCTGCACTAAGAAGATTTTCTAGAAATTGCAGCTAGATATAAATCCATAGAATGAAAAGAATGATGGGGAGAAGAAGAATCTTATAGCCATTGATTTGTGAGGTGAAAAGTAACTCTGATGTGGATTGAAATATACGTAAAACTTTGTGCAAAGGGAGGTGAATATGGGTAGCATTAATCATCATGAAGAGAAGCAGATGACCAAGCTCGTGTATATTAAGAAACAAGTAAAAAAGAACAAGATTGATAACATACTTAACTCATATTCATAGTATAGTATCATAAAAATGGATCTCGTAAAAAAACATGTATTATAGGTTTGATATCATCCTAGCCCATATCCATTTGAATGAGAAAGTAACGATGCAAAAATAAAGTTAATGAAATAGTATATAATAAAATTAATTTTTTATATTGATTATATTTATGAACTAGAATTGAATGTAAAATGACTTGATGTATATCAAGTGTTTTTTAGGAGTTCCTACATGTAGATGCACGATGTAATATTCATTTGGAACAAACACGTATCTCCTCATCAAGGATATTGGGCAATTCCATTAAAGATGATACATTTATTAGTTCAAGCAAGAAATAGGTGTTACTAATCTCAAGATAAAATCAATCTCGAGAAGAGCCAATGAGAGAAAAGGAATCCTCATAGTGTTGTACTAATGAATAGAAACAATAATTGGAAGGTTTACTAAAAAATATAATGGCGTGTGCTAGGGTCCTAAAGGGATGCCACTTAAGAGGAAAGTGGAGCACACAATCCAATGATTGTTGAAATATGTGTTCCAAAAAATTTGGTTGTACTAATAATATGTTCTCAAAGCAAGTGAAGTTAATACAAATTTGTACTAATGATTGAATTCGGGTGTGATTTGCCCAAATACCTCATATTGTGAGTCACTTAACATGATTATTCCAAAGAAGGATGGGACCTAGAGAATGTGCATTGATTAAAAACTTGAAAAATATTATTCCAAAAATTAGGTACCCACTACCCAATATTGATGGTCTTGTGGTTTATTTGTTGCAAGAAAAATACTTCACCAAGTTCGATTTAAAATTAGGGAATCATTACATTTGAGTTTAATACAAAGACCGTTAGAGTTCCAACTTCAAAATGAAACGAGGTTTGTATTAGTGGAACTACTACACAAAAGGGAGTTTTCAAGAAAATATTTAAGACAATGTTTGAGTAAATTCTCTTAACTTGAGAAAAAAGGACTTGAAAATGGCCTTAAATATTTTTTTTAAGTGAGTGTCTCAAATTATTGTCTTAAAAAATTGTCTTTTAAATACAATATATAACAAAAGTATTATTGTCTCTTAAGAGACAATTTGTTATTGTCTCTCAAGCGACTATAGTTACAATTAAAGACATATTGTCTCTATAAAGGCAATATGTCTTCAATCCTAGTTATTGTATGTCTAGAGACGATAAAATGTTTGCTTTAGAATTAAAATATAGAATTTGATTCCTTTTGTTTCTTGAGTGATTAATTCTTGTTAGGCTAGGATGTAATCAAACTAACACCCTCCTACTTTAAAGGTAGGTTCTCTTCATTGAGCTAGCACCTTTAAATAAATGTGTCATCTCGATTACAAAAGATAAAAATCAATAAGTCAAAATGCACCATCATATTAGTAAAGAGAAAATATGTTGCATATTGTTTCATGATTAATTTTAGATAAAAAGAAAAAATTGTACATGGTATTTACTATAAATCATTTCCTTAACTCCTTGTTGGTAAAATTCTAAGGATATCTACGGTAATACTTTTCCAAAAAATTGAAAGCACACGAAGTACTGAAGTACAAAAAGTTAGTATCAAAAGTGAACATAATTCAATACTGGAAATTTAATATCCTTAGAGAATTTGGTGCTAACAATATTTTTTATATTAGTGATACCAACTTTAAAAAAATTGTTGAGCCAAAGAGAACTATATTGGAAAGTGATGCAGGAGAATTCAGCCCAAGGAAAATCATTGTAAATAGTAGACATAGGGGGTCATGCATTTTAGGAAATAGTTTTCCTAAGTATCAAGTTAAGGCAATATTTAGGCCTTTAAGTGTGATTTAATTAGATAATGATAGGATATGTAAATGCTCTCAAAAATAAATACATAAATGAGAACATGAGTGGTAGAAGTCAAATCCAACTCTTAAATAGTTCCATGATTCTAGGAACAAGAGAGAGATTTTAGGCATTAAATGGGAAGTGATAAGAAGACTTTTCTATTTTAAAATGGATGAAAAGATGGAATGGATAATGTCTCAAGGAGAATTATCTGCCACATATGTATGCATGCAGAGAGCTTTAGGGCTTTTTTTAGAGGAGAGATCGGATCCTCCAATGATCCAATCCAATGCATTCTTATAAATAAGTGAACCTGCGTGTTCAATAGGAGGAGGCCACTAATAGGAAATCCGGCCTATGTGTGTGTGTGTGCGCGAGACTGAAGAGTCTTGAATGTAATCATTACTTTTTATATTAATATAGGCATAATTATTTCCTGACTATGTTAGAATATTAAAGTATTCCATGTATGATTTTACTGTGAATTCGTAGGTTCTGCAATAGGTTGCAAGCAGAATTTTGAAGGACGCGGAGGGACGGATTGATTCAAAGGAATCACAATCGATTTTGAATCCAAGTGAAGAGACAAAGGAAGCTCTGGAGGAATGGAGTCGCAAGGATGCGCTTATGAGTTAAGCTCAGAGAAGTTGATTCGTGGAAGGTGGAGTTCTAACGAACAAGCAGAGAAAGAGAAGCATGATTCAGAAGAATCGAAAGGGGCCATCAATTCCAATTGGAGCATTAGAGTGGAGCTCTGAAGAGAAGGAGTGAAGTTAAGCCCTAGCGAGAATGACTTGAGTAGTAGAAGAGTGGAAAGTAGAACATTTGAAGAAGTCGAACTACAGAGAAGAAGCTGAAGGAAATGCAGAAAAGCTAAGTATAAAGAGTTGAGTGGAAAAGTGAAGGATGGATGCTCAGCAGCCATTGGATCATTAAGATCAACGAATGAGATTAAATTGCAGTGGCAGAAAGCCTTTTAAAGTTTTCAGAGTGAGTCATTGAGTTATAGAGATAAGCAATTTCCGATGAAATGAGGATCGTCAGATCAAGATCCAGATCGACGGTCTAGATGTAATTGAAAATCGCATATCAGAGCTGGTAAAGGATTGGCGTCAGTGGATTAAGCAAGGGTTGATCGCCAATAGCGATAAAGTGAATCAGAGGTATCAGGATATTAGAATCGACGTATGGAGAATGCTTGCGATAATACAAACGGCCAATGGGTAGCAGACCTGACGCATTTATAGAGATGGGTTCAGTGGATTTGAAGTCCGATATATATGTTTTGGGGTGTTTTCCTTTGTAAACAGGATAGCAAAGAATAAAGCGCCAATGGTATATTTTCCGGGCTTGTAGGGAAATCACACATCAAGAAATGGAAGGCATATATATATATGTATGGTTGTGGAATATAGTCGATAGTGATTGCAATGAGGTTTAGCCTTGAAATCTACACCGAAGCCGTACGTAAAGCGAAAAAGGGTATATTTGCGTTAGTTTCCTTTGTAAAGCTATTTACGCATATATAATGGTTTTATGTGTTAAATATGTATTAGCCAAAGGTTGAGAAGACTAATTATATATAAGTCTAACAAAGGAGGGATATGAAGAAAAGGCTTTGTTAAGTCTCATATGAAGGTTATAAGAGTGGATAGAGTTCGGATAGGAGATAATGTTGTGGTGATTAGGTTTTGATTCAAAGGAACTGGTGGCGAAGGGCCTTAAGCATATATAAATATGAATCTTGACTCCTTCGTGAGTCTATTGCCTCAGATAGTTGTGTTAATCACTCTTATGAAATCAGTGGGTATGGGTGCGAGTGTAGCCTTAGACCATTAGTGTTATCAGAGGAGAATTAAGGTCAAAGCAAAATTACTATAAGAGCAGAATAAAAGCGGGGAAGGTTTTTGTGAAAATGAATTTGCACACAGGAAAAGGTAATGTGTTGAATGATAAAGAATATAGTGGGAGATTGTAGCAGTTCGAGCAAAGGCTTGGAGTAAGCAGGAACAGAGGATTCCTTGAGGGAAAGAGAAAGCAAGATTTCTTAGCACAAGTTCTGAAGGAAAGAGGACTTGGAGACAAAATAGAGGACAATCCATTTAAAGGATAGCTGGAATGGTGAAACAAGATCACGTTGAGACCTTGGAAATGAGGTAATGTGTTATGTTTTAAATTAGGAATTTTTGTTTTTTATACTAATGCACAGGTGACAGCAAGAGAAGCTGTGAGAAGAATAGGTGATTTCTTAAAGGCAGAGGAAGGAGAATACTCTAAAGGAGAAGTAGCAGTGAACCTGAAGAGTCCAACAAGAGATTGGACATAGAGGACAGTTGAAGTGTTCTCAAGAGAAAGTGAGAGATTGCAGAAGCCTAGAAGGATCAAAAGGTGTTGCTAAAGAAGAGGTTCCAGATAGAGGACTCGTGCTTACCAAAAGACTGAGTTAGGAGAGCTTAGTGACGTAAGATTGCAGCCAGGAGGACTAGCTGTTGCAGAGGCTTGTTGCAAAAGAGCTCATGATGAAAGAAGAGAAGAAGATGACTACTGACAGTCATAGGAGAGGTTTAGAGAGAAGCCATAACAGAAGATATGAGAAGAAGGATGCCAAGGCAAATGGTAAGAAGATGATTCAAGAGGAAATTTAGAAAGAGGTTGTTGAATTAAAATAACAACTCAATGCATTAAGAAGAATGCTTGAGGAAAGCCAGAGACTAGGTTAGGTCTTGAGGAAGAAGCTAGTAGAATGGCATGAGATGCAGAGAACTCTGGAACAAAAGAAAGTGAAGTGGTTGAAGGGAAAACTCAAGGAAGTTGGGTTAGAAATGGAAGAATCCATTTGTGAACCAGAACAAGGAGAATTTCTAGGAGATAGTGAAGATTAAGACTAAAACTTCAAGTAAGACCAAAGGGTCACATGGTTTTAAGTCTGACAATTTGTGTATGTTTGCAGGTAAAGGACAATTGGATAATATTGTCATGAAGAAGGAAAATGATCAGCAGAATCATTTTTTTTTTGAAAGAAGATGAGGTAGATAGATCTCATATACAGCTGGTGGAAGATGTGAAGCAACTAAGTGAAGGGCTTGATGAGATTGAAGAAGAGACCATCGAAGAATTTCTGAATCATATGAATGATTTAGAACATAAAGGAGATATGATGGCCGAACCATCAAGTGAGACCATAGGGTCTTATATTTTTAAAAATGATAGTTTGTGTATGATGGCAGATATTGTAGGAGAAAAACAACCATTTGAAGATATCTTCAGAGGAGATAAACAACAAGGGACTGAAGGCAAACTTGACTAAGAGACTATGTTAGCTGAAAACATAGTAAAGGATCATCAATTCACTATGGTGATAGGCACAATAGAGATAGTCGTGGAAACTATCGAGACAGACAATAGGGAAGAAGGACATTTACTGAAGGATGTTAAGAAGGAGGAATCCCATGCAAAGGATTTAACCTTGGGAAAAGGAACAGTAACAAAGGAGTGTTTTGAAGAGGATGGACAATCTTTTGAAGATATCAAAAGTCTATAGGAGTACTCTACGAGAACAGAGTATGATGGAGAAGACCTCTTGAATAAGGGAAGTAGTGATTTGCTACAACAGAAATACCTTGAGAATACAAGCATCAAAGGAAGACAATGTTTTAATACTGTAACATAACATGTAAAGGATGAATCTGGAAGAAGAGAGCATTGTGATGAAGTGCTTGCTAAGTGAGAAGAAGAGATTAAATTGCTGGAGAAATTGGTGAGAGAACCTGACAGTAGAACAAAAGCTGTAGTTACAATTTCTGAAGAAGAAGATTTGTCTCAAGTAGGCATGGAGATAGGAAGATGTAGTAATTTTTTTGCAGACTCATTAAACAAAATGAATGAGTATGAGTATGTGATCAAAGAGATTGAACAAAGAATATTTGAAGATGGTAAAGAGGTGGTGGAATCAAACAAATTCAAAGTAAAGATAACCAAAAGCAGGTTAAAGCAGCAGGAGTTCACTACAATTGACAAGAGTAGGAAGGCATCATTAGAACAGATGGTGTGGAAGAGAGACTAATGGATAGTCTCATGAATTCTGTTGAGAATTCGAATCAGCATACTGATATGCTGACAGAGGAAAAGGAAATAGAGCCACAAACTGAAATGTTGCCAAAGAAAGAAGAGGCACTAAGGCCTCATGTTTTTAATTTTAACAGGTGTTTCGTGAATGCAGGTTTCGTTGCAATTGGTGGAGGAATTTTGACAGAGGTGAGCAACCAAGTAAAGATGAAAGAATGAGACTTCATGGAAGAATTAAATCCATGGAACAAAGATGTTAAATTGCTAGAGAAAATGTTGAACAATCATGATTCAATCATGAAAGAGGGTAAGGATGATAAGGAGGTAGCAAAAATGGCAGCAAGTAAAGCAACAACAAGTAAACCAAAGAATGATGCAAGTAAAAGAAAATTCGGCATAGAAGACAACAATAGTAAACTGAAGCAGAGAGAAGAGTACAGAAGTAAGAAGTTAAAGATGGACCATCCCAAAGATATGATACATATGGAAATTGAAGAAATATGGCAGTAGATGATGAAGCAATTCAAATTGAGGAAAATGGTAATAGCAGCAAGCAAGATCAATTAGAAGTTGAACCTGATTGACAGGAAGAAGAAAATGGAGCAAAAGACAGTAGAAGTGCAATGGAAACAAAGGAATAAAGCATATGGACAGTTACAGAACAAAGTGTGGGATCCAAGAAGACCAAGACCAAAAGACACATGATCAAGAGATCATGAATATTTTCTACTTTGGGAGTCCGAAGCAGGAGCATTCAACCCAAGGAAAATCATTGTAATAGTAGACATAGGGGGTCATGCATTTTAGGAAATAGTTTTCCTAAGTATCAAGTTAAGGTAATATTTAGGCTTTTAAGTGTCATTTAATTAGATAAAGGGAGAATATGTAAATTCTTGCAAAAATCAATAAATGAGAACATGAGTCATAGAAGTCAAATCCAACTCCTAAACAGTTCCATGATTCTAGGAATAAGAGAGAGCTTTTAGACATTAAATGGGAAGCTGATAAGAAGACTTTTCTATTTTAAAATAGAGGAAAAGATGGGATGAATAATGTCTTAAGGAGACTTATCTGCCACATATGTATGCATGTGGAGAGCTTTAGGGCTTTTGTCAGAGGGGTGATTGAATCCTCCACTGATCCAATCCAATGCATTCTTATAAATAAGTGAACCTGCGCATTCTATAGGAGGAGGCCATTAATAGGAAATCAAGCATCTATGTGTGTGTGCGTGAGACCAAAGAGTCTCGAATGTAATCATTACTTTTTATATTAATATAGGCAGATTTATTTCCTGACTGTGTCAGAATATTGAAGTATTCCATCTATGAGTTTACTGTGAATTCGTAAGTTCTACAACAAGTTGCAGGTAGAATTATAAAGGACGCAGAGTGACGGATTGATTCAGAGGAATCACAATGGATTTTGAATCCAGGTGAAGAGATAGAGGAATCTCCGGAGGAATGGTGTAGCAAGAATGCGCTTAAGAGTTAAGCTCAGAGAAGTTGATCCGTGGAAGGCGAAGTTCTGAAGAACAAGCAGAGAAAGCGAAGCATGATTTAGAAGAATCGAAAGGGGCCATCGAGTCCAATTGGAGCATCAGAGTGAAGCTATGAAGAGAGGGAGTCAAGTTAAGCCATAGTGAGAATGAGTTGAGAAGTAGAAGAGTGGAATGTAGAACCTTTGAAGAAGCCGAACTACAAAGAAGAAGCTGAAGAAAACACAGAAAAAATAGGTATAGAGAGTCGAGTGGAAAAGTGAAGGATGCATGCTCAACAGTCGTTGGATCATTAAGATAAACAGTTGAGATTAAATTGCAACGGCAGAAAGCCTTTTAAAGTCTTCGAAGCGAGTCATTGAGTTATAGCAATGAGCGATTGCCGATGAAATGAGGACCTTAGGATCAAGATCTAGATTGACGGTCTAGATCTAATCGTAAATTGCATATTGGAGCTGGCAAAGGATTGGTGATAGTGGATTAAGAAAGGGCTGGTTGCTGATAGTGATAAAGTGAATTGGAGGTATCGGGATATCAAAATCAGCGTATAGAGAAGACATGTGATAATATAAAGGGCCGATGGGTAGCGAACTCAAGGCATTTATAGACACGGGTTCAATGGATTTGAAGTCTGATATATATGTTTTGGGATGTTTACCTTTGTAAACAGGATAGTGAAGAATAACATGTCGATAGTGTATTTCTCAGGTTTGTAGGGAAATTGCATATTGGGAAATGGAAGGCATATATATATGTATGGCTGTGGAATATAGCTTATAGCAATTGCAATGAGATTTAGCCTTGAAATCTATGATGAAGCCATATGTAAAGCGGAAAAGAGTATATTTGCATAAGTTTCCTTTGTAAAGGTATTTACACATATAGAATGGTTTTACGTGTTAAATATGTACTAGCCAAAGGTTGAGAGGACTAATTATATATAGCTATCTATCTATCTCTATAATCATATATATATTTATATATATATATATATATATATAATATTATATATATATATATATATGTCTAACGATGGGAGGGATAATGAGAAAAGGCTTCATTAAGTCTCATAGGAAGGCTATAAGAGTGGGTAGAGCTCTAATAGGAGATAATGGCGGGGTGATTGGGTTCCGATTCAGAGGAAACTAGTGTTGAAGGGCCTTAACCATATATAAATATGAAGTTTGACTACTTTGTGAGTCTATTGCCTTGGGTAGTTGTGTTAGGCACTCTTATCAAATCTGTGGGTATGGGTGCGAGTGTAGCCCTACACCAGAAAGTAAAATAATGCTAAGGCTACAAAAAACCAAAAGAATCTTTAGAGAAAAATAAAGTAACTATTAGTAGTGGAGAGGAAAATGTCACTATTACAATTAGGTGTAGTAAACATGTCAGAGATAACATAATTACAAGATGCAGAGTATTGACATCTCAACCAAATGGACAGTATTCACATCTTAAGTTTAGGATCAAGCAACAAACCATAAAAGAGAACAAGTATTTAAAAATACTAGTACTCCAAGTTCTCAAGAAAAATACGAGTATTAACTTAGGAACAAAACATAATAGCATAATTAAAAATTCAAGAATAGTATAATATGTAAATTAGTTTCCAATAAATAAATCCTTATAAATAATTGAGTACTCTAAATTATAATAAGTGAAGTACCTTAAGTGAAATCAAAATGATATTGAAATAATGCATACTTTATTAAGTTCAACTACACTCTACATTAAAGGGAAAGGATTCATATACACCTCACACATAACCATATTGAAAGAGTCTCAATTTTCGTAACCATTAATATTATTTGAAGAACTCAGCTACATGTTGTTAATGAAACAATATACAATAGTAGTGGCTCTAAGAAAATACCCTACTAAAAAGAAAATGATATTCAACATTCTCCTGTGAAAGTCCTTGGAATTTCATAATCTCTATGATTTTCTTTGGAACTAGTTCTGTAAAATAATTCAAAAAACAAATTTTGAGGAATTGGAAATATTTAACCTACACCACCTCTCACTACTAGGTTGAGCCATGTTAACACATATCAAAGTTATTATCTATTCTTTGCAATACTTTCTAACCATAAAGTTTTTCTCAACATACTAGTGATATTTAATGTATAACTAAGGATTAGACCCATCAATAGAGAAAATGTAGTTGAATTGGCATGTTGTTTCTACATAACAATAAATTTCTCTGTCAACCACATCATAAGACCCGTATATTTTAAGTCTTATAATAAGACATCAATTAGACTCATGTTTACCAATGTACATTGTAAACTTGAAGTTATTATCCCTTTTCTTCCCATTGATCATTTTCATGAGATCATATGCTTGGTATGGATGAATTTCGTCCAAACCATTTAATCCCTCCCTAGTCTGTGCATAAAATGGTGACTATGTGAAGGAATTTAAGGATTTAGCCTGATGTACAATACTTTGGATAGAAACAAAAAGATAAAATGTGACCATTAGAAAATAAAATCTAAGAATCAAATAAGAGAGGAGTGGTAGACACTGATATTATATTTATACATAATGTAAATTTGAGGCGTTTTCATATAAAACATCATGATAAACATCCTTGTTCTTGACCAATAAATGTGTAGGGATGAATACATATGTTTTTTGTTTATTAAACTTTCTTCAATATTCCCAAACAAGATAAACTTTAGAACTAATCACAATAATATGATATGATAACAATGACTAGAATGACAACCCATGTCTACATATTATTTATAAGGAACAACTTTCCTGGACTAAGATAATATGGTTCTTGTTGAGGAAAGGGCCAACTACTAGACTGTACATATTTTATCATTAAAGTAAATGGTTAGTCTTAGACGAAGTTGAGGCCCCTACAACACTTATAATATTCACCTACACAAAGTAGTGGTCGTTAAGACATGGTGATATGTTACTTTTGTTCTTGGAAGGGTATGTGTAAGACCCAAAATTTGGAATAACATAAGGAGTACTTGAAAATTTACTAAACATTTGTAGAAATGTGAACACATATGAGTTTTATAGCATGTAGTGTATGTGAAAACAACCCATCATGAATGAAATATAAAAAAAAAAATCCTAAAATTCCAATGTCTCTAAATGGCCATGTACCCAACATTTCTATAGCCATAAAGGATGGGAATACAACAAGAGATTCCCACCTCCCTTCCCTACGTTGAAATTTAGGATGTGGGGCAATATATGCAAATCTAGAATCTTATTTCTTACTAGGAATTTCTCTAATCCAATCATTGTGAACCTTCATCCTTGGGTTGATATGAATTATTAATTAATAGGAGCAAACAATGGATAAAATTTCGCTTCACTTCAATCCAACACACTAGGAACTTCAAGAGAAAGTGATGCAGGAGAATCCGAGTGAAGAGGTGACAACTGGGAAATGTTTTTATTTTTATTTCATTTCACTGGACAAAGAGGAAAACACGTTGGGTTTCTGTTTCATTTTGTTTCATTTAACATTAAGGTTGACTTAACCATTGTTAGTTTTTAAAATTAGGCAAGTAGATCAAGAATGGATTAGTTAGGAACTTGTTTGAAGAAATTGTTAAACAATTGAAAAGTAACTGAGGAAAAATTCCTCAACTGTAAAAGAAATTGCTAATAATGCATTGAAAAGGAAAAATTGGATAGGAAGAAAGGACAACCATCTAGAGAGGAGAGAGGGCCCAGAAGTTGTACTTCATAATTATTTGAATCTCTATAGTAGTAAACCATTCAAAATCTGTCATTAAGGAAGTAGATTAATTTTTATTATATTCCCTGTGCATATATGTTTCAGGCATCAAAATGAAAGCAAGGCAATGAAACCATTTATTCAAAAGATCTGAATAAGAATTAACAAGTATTTTGTAACAGGAAGCATTTCAAAATCGAGAACCAAACATAGGTACACCGGCACATATATTTCCTTTTTTTTTCCTCAACAAAAAAATCCTAGGTACTATTATATTTAGCATTTTAAAGCATTTCTTGTACATTTCATTTTCATTTTTCATTCACAAAAATCCACTGTAGAAAATCTATATTTGGAAGTCATGGAGGGTTCCAAACCCATGCAAACCAAAAATATTGTAGTCCACAGGCTAGACCAAAATTAAACAGTGAAGGAATGAACACCTTGAAAGCCATATACATACACAAAGGAACCATAATCATAAGGGCATAACAGATTGCAGACAAGAGCAAGCGACAGAGCAATTGCAGACAGAACAAACAACAAAGCAAGAAAGAAACCGCTATAGCCACGGAAAGACCCTACCCGGTTTTCCCTAAGCCTAGGAACAGTCCCAAGGACGAAGCCGTGGAGCAACATTCCCCTAGAAGGGCCTGCACACTACCACAGAGCATGGCAGCGATTAGTTGGAGCCTCGAAACTAGAACAACAATGAATATCCAACTAGAAGAGGAACTAGGGTTTTTTACCTAGAGGAGGGTCAATTCTGTGACAAAGGACGAGAGTCGAGACCTGCGACAGAGGGTTTCCACCAGCAGAAGAGCCATGGATGCATTTTACCTACTCACCAAGGAGCTAGAGCATTAGAACCTCAAAAACATGGGGTGAAATTGAAAATGGAATGAGAAGATTCCCTGAGAGTGAGTTTGTCGAGTCGTCCCATGCAGCAGCCAAGCAGGAACCTTTGTTTGCTGAGTCGAACCATCACCAGACCCAACATCAAACATATAAATCACCACAAATAGAGCAGAAACGAAGCTTGACCCAAATGAAAGAGACAAATAGGCTTGCAAGTGGAAAATGACCTGAAACCCTCCAAAAATGAGAGCAATGAATCACCACATAGAACGAGTAAAGGCACAAGAGAAACAAACCACAGAGAGATAGCAAACCATAGCAAACCACCATATGAGACAAACAAGGCATGATACTTACCATCCATCGGAAGAGCTAGGGAAAGGCACAGAGCACCCATAGAGCCAAAACCATAGCAAAGGAGAACTGAATTTCAAACACCCTCGGCGAAAGTGATAATCCATGGTTGCAAGCCCGAGGCCAGAGTAGAGGTGAAAAACATACAATAAACCACATGAAAGTCATATTGCAAAATCCTTCCACCAAACTTAATTCGGAACTGAAAGAATTAAATGGTCACAGCTATGTGTCCCTCCTCGAGTTCGCCACCAGAAAGGATAATGGGAAAATGGGAAGAAGTTTCAACTAACACATGTTTCCAAGCATATACCATATCCGATAATCACTTTACTTCAACATATTTTACAACATAAAATTTGATCTCTTATTTTCAATTTAAATGGTAAATCACTTCACCATTTCATCCCTATGTTATATGAAATTGGCATGGACAAGTGCGGAAATTGACCTTTCAAGAAGATGATGTAAGCTGAAAATCAAATCTACAATCACACAATTTTTGGACAACTTGAAATTTCATATATATGTAAAGGAAATGAAGTACATGTACATGCCATAATGTTATCACCAAGATGGTACAATCTTTATCTCTCCAAACCATAGCTAGGGAAAACCATTAAAAGCCTATCCATGACAAAAGATCTAAAACAAACTAGCATCAACATTAGCAAGTCCTCCTTAGGTTGAACATTTGTATCCCACAAGTGTCCTAGATTCATCCTCTTCTCCTAAATCAAGCATATCAAGTAACACCTAGGTCAAATATCGACAACAATCTAGCATGAACATTCGCAAGTCCTCCTTGTCTCCCACAAGTGTCCTAGATGTCTCCTCCGCTCCTCAATCAAGCATACAAAGTAAGACTTGGGTTTCTAAAAACCTAGCCTTATTCTTTCTTGATAGATATAAGAATAATGCTTCACTATCCTCTAGGGTTTATGAAAAACCATAGAATCTTTGTCTCCTTCAAGTTGAAACCCTAACTGCAGAACTCTTGAACTTCACCATGAAACAAACAAGGATTTTTTTCATGAATAAAAGAAGTGAAAAAATTACAATCCCTTGATGACTAGAAGTAAATAAAACATATAAGTAGTGCACCTTATATTTATTAGGCCTTTTATAAATAGATGGAAAATGTTGAGTAGATAAAGATCAAATCTTGAAACGAAAGCTTACAGGCTTAGGAAATGAAATAATCTAGATACAAATAGGGGAATCTTTTTGACTTAGTATAATAGCAGTAGGAAACACATCAATACTCACACTCACTATAGATATATCACTATAAGAAAAATCAAGGCAACCTCATTTAAAGGAATATGCGATATATTTCTCAACTAGCCACACCTAGAAGCATCTTGGTGTTGTTGGTATTGAAATTTAATATTTATGGTCAACCCATTTTTGACATCATACCCTTCATTTGAACCTTCACTCCATAACATTTTACCAATTTTGTTAATGAAATGAGATTCAAAGGATAAAGTCAAAGGTAAAGTTATTTGTATAATTTTTCTTTTCTTTTTAATTTATAAATGTTTATAAAATAGAATTACTCTTGTTACTCATGAAGTCGAAAGGCTAAATCTTGTCATAAGGGGAATTAAAATAGCAGAATTCTGGTAAAATTTCCACATCAACAAGAAGGATTTTGAAACTTGGAGGTTGATCCATGTCTATTAAATTTATAAGTTAAAAGATAGATGGTAAGGTGTACCAAATCAACCTATTATGAAAACTATCTTGTCAGCCACCACAATCTTCTCCAATGAGATGAGGATTAGTTACCAGATGAGCATAGAAAACATGATACACATTATGGAATTGAGGATAATCATCTTTTCTTATTGTATCACTTTATTTTTTGCATGAAATGTTGAATTGACCTTGTTTTTGGGTAGCTTGGTTAAATATTGATATTTTGTATAAAAGTGGATATGTGGAAAGATATAGGTTGGAGAGAAAGAGAGTTTCTGATACATACATAAACTTTTGTATTTCACCTCTGTTTTCTATTAATATAATAAGAATTTTATGTGAGTTGTTATATAAGTTGCAATAACATTTTATAACTTTAAAAGCAACATAGACTAGGAGGCCCCCCTGGTACCTGTTTCCTATGTCTTTATTATATGTTTTCTTAAGTGTTGATATGGTTGATGTGATTTATGTTTCTAATCTTTATCATATTATGAGAAATGAGTGTGCTCTGTTTTCCTCTACTTATTGAAAATACTTTTAATTGTATGCCAAAGCTTCCTCTAGTGATCCTATAATTACATAGTAACTCTTTTAATAACTATTGAATTTCCCATAGTGATCTTGTAATCACACAAGAATTCCTATAATAACTACTAGATTTCTTGTAGTGTTCATGTAATGACAGATGCTGCCACATGATTTATTTGAGTGTATACTATGTTTTCATGCGATAATATTAACAGATTTTTTTTTTAGTTTTCATTGATTCATACTTCGAACCATTACAATAATTAGACTTATGTTATGATGCCAGTCTAAGCTGCATATACCCCAATGATGTAGCCTAAGCTACATATACCCACCATATACAAATAAATTTGTATGCCACACTATGTGTGTCCCAGGAATTCCAAAGATTCCATACTTAGTAAAACATTCAATCAATCACGGTTAAGGCTCCTTAAATAAAATTTATGCGAAAATACAACATCTGATGAAAACCCACTTTATCAAAGTCTAAGTCTTTAAGCAAAAATATATTCGGTTCTCTCTTAACCCTTGTAACTCAACCTTTCAGTTAATTTTATTACCCTTGCATGTCAACCATACCATGGTCTTTAGACTTTGGTTAAAACCCAAACTTAACCCATAAAACATTAATTCCGCCTAATTCTATTATAATTCTCGTATAACAGACATAACTCATAAAACATACTTAAACCTTTACATTTTCGTCTTACTTCAAATATTTGCACATATATCAATACTCTCTTTAGCACGTTTAATCCCTCTCATCGATCTCATTCCTCAATCCAATGGTTATCGTGTCACCTGCTCGCTAATTAGTCTTGGTCAATCCCCACCGTTGATCAGTCTCATCTGATCCAATAGCTATTGCATCACCAAATTTCTAACAAGCTTGGTTGATCTTCAATGTTGATCAATCCCGATGATTCAATGGTTATCACACAATCTCACGTAGAATTAAGCATGCTTGATATTATAATGAAGGCAAGTGAGAAAAGTGGTTTTCTCTTTCCTCTGTGTGCTACATGTCAACTGCTAAGGATAATCGCATCGATTTATGAAATACCATTTACTACCTGTACGCCAGCAAGAAACAACATATCCTTTGTGAGACCACTTCATCCTTTTCTAGCACGTGGATTTAATCTCCACCCTCCATCTTCTTGACTTATTCTGCACGACATAATTGTAACCGTTTGTCTCCCTCACTCTGGTTCGTTGATCTGATTGATCCAACGACTACACTTCGTTCCCACTTTCTTCTATTTCTTACTGTGTAACAACTCATTCCACTTTTTGCATGTGTCTTTGCTCCCACCTAATGATCTTCATTGGTTCTAAACTCGATCTCTTGTGCCTTTACACTTCCTTCACCTTCGCTGTAACATGAAAGGCTTCCTCCTACTCTTTCTGTGTGTAAAACCAGAAGATTCCTCTCTATTACTCCTTCTTTGATTCTACACACCTGCAACCTAAGCTACACATAATTACTCTAGTCACACACACAATCTATAATTCAAATACGCAGTACACATCATAGAAACTCAGAATCGAGTTATTTGTATTAATAAAAAAACATTTACATAGGAATTTGTTCATCGACTTTATTTTCAATATCAGTGGTGTCCCTTTCCTACCCGTAGGCTTACAGTTAAACCTATTGAATCTCATTCTAACTAATTGAGTCACTCTCTACCTCCCTACTATGCCTTTTATGCTTACATTTATACAAAAGGTTCTATGTAACCAATTCTAGTTCAGATCCTTAATCTATTGAAATAAATCCTGAATATCCTTTGAGTCCACTTTTAACTCTTGTTATCCTTAAGAATCCTCTCTAGTTCCACAAATCATGACACTGCCTTTTAGTCTAAGACTTATAATTGGTTTCCAACTCTCTTGTCATCACTCATCATCATTCATGTTCTCCTACATTCGAGAGTATTTAGAAATATCCTCACAAGATCTAATTATTTCCTATTCTAGTCACTCAAAACATTAGTAATTACATACATAGGAATCAAACTTCCTTGAAAACACAAGACCACTTAAGTTGACTAAAATGTAATGAAATTGCTGAGTTGAATGCTCCTACATCGGAATCCCAAGGTTAAAATAATCATGATCTCCTGTGTTAGGGTCCAAAACTAACCCCCTTATTTATGTAATAGGGTCGAGTCATAGCTATAGTCAAGTAAAGAGTAAATAAAGCCCATATTAATAATTGTAAGTGGTTGACCCGCATTTAAAGAAGGGAGCACAGTTAGTTTCAAATGGGCATCGTATTAGGTAGATGGTATTAATATGAACCATGGTATTGACTAATGGTATTGCATGTATGAATCCTATATAAAGGGTAGAGACTCCCCTCGAGGTACATCATGTCTTATTTTGTAATTGAGGCCAGCTCTATTGGAGGTTGCCCCCTCGAAAGAGGTAAGTGAACATTGCTTTCCTTTCTAAATAATAAAATACTTGTTGTTATTTCTTATTGTTCTATGTTCTCGGTACATTTCTTCACATATTTGTTATTCTGGTATCTTTTAGCAGGCCAAGAGCATAACAAGTGGTATCATAGCACTTTCCAGGGCTAGTGGAATCTCAATTTTTAGCAAAAAAAAAATGGCTAGAGACATGTTCCGGCGTCTTTAAACCACGGGATCTGTCATTGAACGCATAAACCTACGGATTTGGGGAGGCATGCACGCAGGAAATATAAGAGGTGGTCATGCTTGTTGGACTCCCTTATAACCCCTGTGGGTACCCCTTCGAGTAGTAGATAATTACACAGAACCGTGCACGGACTACCTTCCATGTGCCCTTTAGGTATATCGGAAGCCCCCTAGGCTCTCTTGCAACCTTGCCATAGATAAACCATCTTCCATCTTGTTGCTACAATACACCGTGAACAACACTCGAGGAGATTACTCACATGTACAATAGGGTAGTAGGGTAGTATAGCTAAGGGTACGGTTGATCCTCCTTGGTTAGTGCCCTAAAAGATTGGGTCGAGCACTACAATCAAACCCTTAGGTATATTGTGATCTGAAGCACCTGACACTCCTTGAGACCATAGTTCCCTTCTCTCTCTCTAGATCACACATCATCTTTGCCATATCAAATCTCTCAAGTGGGGTTCTGTCGCAGCTGCAACAATCAGTTACACCATTCAGATCTCTCAGATCCGCCATTCAAATATATCAAATCCGCCAATTAGATCTATCATATCCACCATGCAGATCTAGCCGTTTGGGTTCTGTACCAGTCACCACAATCAGATCCACCATTCATATATAGTAGCAGGGGTTCGATCACTGCCACATTCCTACCCATACTCTCCAGTTGAGGGTTAGTCGAAAGATCAGACTATTTGTGTGGGCCCCTATCCCTGAGCATGATTCTCAAAGGACATTGGGAAGAATTGACTTCTTTGGGATTCAGATACTACAATATTCCTAAGTGAGGAGTAAAACTCCTTTTAGAGTATAAAATAAAAAAAAAATAAATAAATAAATAAAAACAATAAAAAAAAAATCAGGTTGGCCATTCACTTGTTAGCGTAAAAAATTTCAGGTGGTCCCAAATTTTATTTTTTTTTTTTTTTTTTTGCAGTAATGATAAGTGCACTAGATCAGTGCATGGTAAAAACCAGAGCTCAAGCTATGGCCAATGAGAAGATCAACACCCTTGAACAAAAGTTGGATGCATTACTGACGATGATCAAGACCTTAGCTAACACAATCACAAAGGGCAAGTCAGAGGAACAATCAGAGGCCTATGCTTTCAATGAAAACATTGAGGGTGAGTCTAGCCATTCTCTTCACCTCTTTGGCAACCACAAACAATCCCAGCGATGACCACCCAAGCTAGACATGTATAAATTTGATGGCACTCATTTGGCCACATGGCTATCACAAATGGAGCAATATTTCACATTGAATGACATCAGAGATGATGCGACTCAGCTAAGTATGTGTAGCATGTACTTGGACAACAAAATATGGCAATGGTGGCAGTGGAATCAACTTTGCTATGGAAGGCCCGTGACTTGGTAGGTTTTCACAAAATCCCTTACGGATCGCTTCGACCATGAATCTAATTTTTTGGGTCATCTTACTAAGCTCCAATAGACAAGAACATTGCAAGAATATATTATAGCCTTTGAAGCCTTAGTTTTCCACACAGGAGGTCTATAAGATGAGTTCTACTTGGAATGTTTTGTCAGCGGTCTCAGAGAAGCCATACAAGGCCACGTCCAACTACAACACCCAATCTCATGGCTCGATGCTTAAAAGATAGCTGATGAAGTAGAACGCGCATTAGTGGCTCATTCGACTCGTCCAAATTTCATAGCCAAGGGTCACCCCACCTAGGCTCGAAGCACTACCCAAACACTTAAGGTTCAAAAGGTGTCACCAACAGAAATGGTGGAAAGAAGAAAGAAAGGATTGTGTTACTACTATGATGAGAAATACTACCCTAGGCATAAATGCAAGGAACCCAAATTCTTTCAAATTGATGCTACTGATCACAATTCATCAGAGGAAGCCCCACCATTTGAGGAACCAGAGGAAAAAAATGAGGACAACCAGCCAAACAATGCACTCCTAGTTACACCTGATGAACCAATTATCTCGCTTCATACTTTGGCAGGGATTTTTTCTCCCCAAACTCTCAAAATCAGAGGTTTTATTAAGCATTGCCCTATAGTAGTCTTAAATGATAGTGGCAGTATGCATAATTTTATCCATTAAAGAGTCGCTCAAGTAGTGCATTGTTTTTTCAGAATAGTCTCTAATTTCTAGGTCCAAATTGCTGATGGGGGGACAATGAAATGTGAAGTTTGTTGTGAAAATGTCAAAATTCGAATGTGGGATTATCAGCTAGAGACCCACATGTTTTCCATACACATGGGAGAGTGTGACATTGTCTTGCGTGCTAAATGGCTTCACACAATAGGCCCAGTCACAATGGATTTCTAAGATTTATATATGAGCTTTACGCAAAACAACCACCCAGATATCCTCCGAGTGGGTGCTCCCTCTATCATAATCTTGCATAGGATGGAAAAATTGTTAAGAAAGGGCCACCATGGAGTTATAACCCAATTTAATGCCATCCAGGCCTTCGAACCCACTTCTCTTCATATCCATCCTGAGATGCAACCAATCTTAAACAATCATCTGCCGGTCTTTGACAAGCCTCAAGAGCTTCCACCCTTGAGAGGGGAACATGATCATAACATTACTTTGGTCCCAGGGGCCCAACCACCAAATGTGCACCCATATAGATATCCGTTCGCCCAAAAGAATGAAATTGAAAAAACATCAAGGGACTCCTGGAAGCAGGCGTCATTTGTCTTAGAATCAATCCTTATTCATCGCCTATGGTCATCTTGCTCAAGAAAGATGGGAATGGTGTATGTTTTGAGACTTCAGGGCCCTCAACAAGTTGATGGTCAAAGATAAATTTCCTATCCCAGTTTTTGATGATTTGCTGGATGAACTGAATGTGGCTCAATTCTTCACTAAGCTTGACCTTTGCTTGGGCTTAATCACTAAATTTGCGTGAAAGAAGTAGACATTCCAAAGACTTATTTTCGAACTCATGAAGGCCATTATGAATTCTTGTTCATGCCATTTGGCCTTTGTAATGGCCCATCCACTTTTCAGAGCCTCATGAACCACCTGCTCAACCCTATCGAAGAAAATTTGTCCTTGATTTTTTTGATGACATCCTCATCTACAATGCACCTAGGCCACACATCTTCATCGTGTAGATCTACTCTTGCAACTGCTCTAGAAGCATAAATTATTTTTCAAGATTTCTAAGTGCTCTTTTGGCATGGCATAAGTTGAGTATTTGGGCCACATTGTGGGTCGTGAAGGTGTCAAGGTGGACCCCAAAATGATCCACGCAATGCAGGATTGGCCTCAACCAAAGACCTTGAAGAGCTTGAGAGGATTTTTGGGTCTCAAAGGATACTATCGCAAATTTGTCTGCAATTATGGTCGCATTGCTAGACCCATCACTCACCTTCTCAAGAAAAATTCATTTATCTGGAATGATGAAGTGCAACAAGAATATATAACTCTCAAACAGGCCATGTGCTCCACTTCCATATTAGCACTACCCGAATTCACGAAATCTTTTGTGATTGAATGTGATGCTTCAGGTACGGATATTGGGGCGGTCTTAATGCAGGAAGGCTGACCCTTGGCCTTCACTAGCCAACAACTAAGTGGGACAAATCTGGGACAATCTACCTATGACAAGGAGATGATGGCCATCTTACATGTAGTAGATACATGACGACCATACTTATTGGGGCGGTGTTTCCAAATCCACACAGACCATCAAAGCCTTAAATATATTTTGGAGCAACACCTATCCTCACCACAACAAAATAAATGGCTTGCCAAAATGTTGGGATATGATTATGAAATAATTTACAAGAAAGGGTGTGAAAATGTTATAGCAGATGATTTATCACGCCAATTTGAGGAGGAAAGCACCCTGCTTGCAATCTCCCTTCCTATTCCAGAATGGATTGAAGAGGCTCACAAGGAATGGCTTTCACATCCTTTGCTCTCCCAACTCATTAATAAATTGCAGGTGGATATAGATTCCACAACAGGCTACTCTTGGTGGGATGAGATTCTTTGCTACAAGGATAGAGTCATGATGTCACCAACATCCACCCTCAAAAGTTGCATCTTGGCGGAGTTGCACTCATCTCCCACTGCAGGCCATTCAGGCCTTTAGAAGACTTATGTTCACACTCGATGTTCATTCTTTTAGATAGGCATGAAAAAGGAAATTCTTACTTTTGTAGCTGAGTGTGACATATGTTAGCACCACAAAGGAGAAACAGTAAAATCCCCAGGCAAATTGCAACCATTGCCCATCCCGATCTCAATCTGGACAGAGGTTTCTATGGACTTCATTATGGGTCTTCCGAAGTCAGGCAACAAGTTAGTCATCACGGTGGTTGTGGACAGACTTTCTAAGTATGCTTATTGTTGTGCCCTACCCCACCCTTTTACATTGGCTTTGATGGCTCAATCTTTCATGGACCAGATCTTCAAATTGCATGGCATGCCCACTTCCATTGTGTCTGATCGTGACCTGATCTTCACCAGTAACTTTTGGCAGGAACTCTTTAGGCTACAAGGTAGCCAACTACAACTTAGTACGTCCTATCATCCCTAAACTGATGGTCAAACTAAAGTAGTCAACAAATGTCTAGAGACCTACATTAGGTGTTTCACTTTAGAAAAGAAACATCTATGGGTACAGTGGTTACCACTAGCCAAATGGTGGTATAACACTAATTATCAAGCCACCACCACAATGACTCCATATGAAGCAGTTTATGGTCAACTCCCTCCTTCACCTACTTCTTATATCCAGGGATGCTCGAAGGCACAAGAAGTGGATGAACTCCTATAGAACCACAGAACCATGTTGGCCCACCTTAGAGAGAATCTCCATCAAGCCCAAAACCACATGAAGCAATAAGCAGATCAACATCGTTCAGAATGTAAATTTCAAGAAGGGGATCAGGTATTTTTGAGGCTGCAACCATATAAGCAAACATTACTCAAAGAAAAGGGTTGCCAGAAATTATCTCCAAAATTCTACGGATCGTATCAAGTACTTCAGTGCATTGGAGAAGTAGCCTACAAGCTAGCTTTGCCACCCATGACAAAAATCCATCCAGTCTTCCATGTCTCATGCCTCAAGAAAGTGATTGGGAACCATTGCCAAATTCAAACTAGTCTACCAGAATTGGATGAAGAAGGTGCAGTCTAGCTCCAACCTGAACAGGTTCTTAACAAGCGAGAATGGCACCTGCATGGCTACATGATCAAGGAAGTTCTCATCAGGTGGAAAGACACCTCTCCAAAAGGTGCAACTTGGGAACTAGCCATTGTCCTTCAACAATTTTTGTAGGTTCAGCCTTGAGGACAAGGCTATTTTTATGGCGAAGGGCATGTTAGGGTCCAACCCTAACCCCTTTATTTATGTAATAGGGTCAATTCATAGTTATAGTTAAGTAAAGAGTCAATAAAACCCATATTAATAAGTGTAAGTGGTTGACCTGCATTTAAGGAAGGGACCACAATTAATTGCAAATAAACCATGGTATTAGATAGATGGTACTAATAAGAACCATGGTATTGACACATGGTATTTCATGTATGAATCCTATATAAAGGATAGAGACTCCCCTCAAGGAGAATTGTGTCTTATTTTGTAATTGAGCCCAGCTCTATTGGAGGTTGCCCCCTAGAAGAGGAAAGTGAACATTGCTTTCCTTTCTGAATAATAAAATACTTGCTGTTAATTCTTATTGTTCTGTGTTCTGGGTATATTTCTTCACATATTTGGTATTATGGTATCTTCTCATAGGTCAATAGCATAACATCTTGATCATGTGCTTCCAACCTTTTTCTTCCTGGATCCCATTCTTTCTTACATAATTTGTCTTTGGTTGATGTTGTTCTCCATGTTTTGCACACTTTATGTTGCTTTGCTCCACTAGCTACACTTTCATAGTCTATTGCTGTCTTTCCCTTTCTGCTGCTCCTTGGCCTCCTGACTGTTGTTTTCCTCTGAGGCACCTTTGTCATCAATCTTATTATTATTTCAATCTCTATGTCCAATCTATGTTTTGATTGATAATTACTTGTCCAGTTGTTGTTGTACTCTGTCCCTTCATCTTCAAACTATTGTTCACTACCTTTTCTTCGAAGTTGTTGGATCCTTACTACCGCCCTTTCATCCTTACCCTCTTGTTTCTTTCCAAACAACCTATATTCAATATTTGGAAATTTACTTTCAAAAATTAAATTGTCCCCCAATTTCTTTTGTACTTGATTCCTCTCAAATACATCACTATGCTATTTTTCAATTCCAGCATACTCTCTTTCCTCTTCTTTGACAACCCTCAGTAATTGTCCTTAACTTCCTTGATTTATTCTAACAATCCGTTCAACTTCATCAAGAACATTATCTTCATGATTTTCATCTTCCTCATCTGCATGTCCAACCTGGCAATTTTCAGTCTTGTTAAGTTCTAAAACTGACACTCCAATTTGAAGTTCCAGCCTTGAAGTCTTCTTGTTGTCTTGAATTCTCACAATAATTCATAAGATCTTCCATAGATATCCAGTCTTTATCTTTACCCAGGACTTCACCTTGTTCTTCTTCACAATTGGATATCTCCATTTCCAGCTTAGCTTCTTTGAGTTCTTCCACCAACCACTTCACTTGCTTCTGTTCTAGCCTTCTTTTTAACTTATGCCACTTCGCTACCTTTTTCCTCAAGAACTGACCTTGTCTTCGGTTTTCCTCTAGTATCACCCTTAATCCATTGAGTTGTTCTTTTAACTCTGAAATCTCATTGTAACACTCCTCTTGTCTCATTCTCTTGGCATTTTCCTTGGCATCCTCCTTCAATTTTCTTCTATTGTGGTCTTCCTTAGAACCTTTATTTATCTATGTTATTACTATCAGTAGTCATCTTCTTCTCTATCTTCATGAGTTGCTCACTCACTTACTATGAGCTGCATTAAAGACTTTTCAACAGCAAGTCCTCCCTACTTCCTCACTAAGCCTTCCTCTATACTTGGTCTTTTGGCAAGCACTTGATTCTCTATTCTCTCAAAATTCTTTGAGCACTTGTCTCTTCTCCTTTTAGGCTTCAACTCATCCTCAACTTTTAAGAACACGACTGTCCTCTTGTATTTTAATCACAATGAAATACTAGATTCTGACCACCTTTTCTTTCACTCATAAATTCTTACTAGTTATTTGTATTAATAAAAAAACATTTACACAAGAATTTCTTCCTTGGCCTGATTTTCAATATTAGTGGCCTTTCTTTCCTACCCATAGGCTTACAATCAAACCTATCTAATCTCACTCTAACTAACTGACTGACTCTCTACCTCCTTACTATGCCTTTTAGGATTACATTTATACAAAATGTTTTGTTTAACCAATTTTGGTTCAGATCCTTAATCTGCTCAACTAAATCTTGAATTTCCTCTAAGTCCACTTTTAACTCCAGTTATCCCTAAGAATCCTCTCTAGTACCATGAATCATGACACTACTTTATAGTCTAAGACATATAATTGATTTCCAACTCTTTTGTCATCACTCATCGTCATTCATGTTCTCCTACATTTGAGTGTATTTACAAATATCCTCACGACATCTAATTAATTGCTATTCTAATCACTCAAAACATTATAATTACATACATACAAATCCAACTTCCTTGAAAAGACAAGACCACCTAAGTTAACTAAAATGTAATGAAATTGGTGAGCGGAATGCTCCTGCATGAGACTCTAAAGGTTAAAATAGTCATGATCTCTTGATCATGTGCTTTCATATTTTTCTACTATCATTCTCTTTCTACTATTCCTTGGCCTTCTGACTGCATTTTTCTTCTAGGGCACCTTCATCATCAATCTTATTATTCTTTCAATCTCTATGTCCAATTGATCTTTTTACTGATAATTACTTTGGTAGTTGTTGTTGTACTATGTCCCTTCATCTTCAAACTATTTTTCATTATCTTTTTCTTCGAATTTGTTGGATCCTTACTGCCACCCTTCCATCCTTACCCTCTTGTTTCTTTCCAAACAACCTTTGTTCAATATTTAGAAATTTACTTTCAAAAAGTAAATTGTCCCGAACTTTCCTTTGTACTTGATTCCTCTCAAATACATCACTATGTTGTTTTTCAATTCCAGCATACTCTCTTTGCTCTTTTTTGACAACCCTTAGTATTTTTCCTTCACTTCCTTGATTGATTCTGACAATTAGTTTAACTTCTTCAAGCATAGTATCTTCATGATTTTCATCTTCCTCATTAGCACATCCAACCTGGTAACTTCCAGTCTTCTTCAGTTCTAAAACTGAGTCTTCAACTTGAAACATGTCTATCTCATTTTCATAAAATCATGTAATCATAAAATAATTATCAAAATTAATAATATAGGGCCTCATTACCTTTTCCTTCTCTAGAAACATCTCAATATGCTCCTCTGCGTTTTCCTTCAATTCATTTGTCAGCACATTAGTATGTTGATTTAAACTCTCCTCCATATCATCTATTGCAATGATATCTCTCTACTGTCATCCATTGTAGTGAACTTCATCATTCTCTTTCAGCTCTAATTTTAAAACCTGAACAATTACTCTTTGTTTTTCTATCCTTTCCTCCAAAAGACTTAACTCATGCCATAAATTTTCCATCTCACTTGGTATTTCTCCTAGAATCTCTGTAAAATCCTCACTATCTTCTTCTTTGTAACAAGTATAATTTCTTGGTGACACTACGTCTTCATTCTCGATCAGAATAAAATTATGATCCTCCATCTATGTGATAGTTTTAGATGTATTTCCATCACTCTTCCTTTAGCCATTGAAGAAAATCAATTTCTCTTTGTCCTTACCAATAAAAAATTCCTTATCATAAGATATAAATGTCTCATTTCTACTGAAGATATTTCATTCATTAAGCAAGGAATTTAAGAACTCCTTCTGCTGTGATAACTCAACTTGATCTTCATTTGAAAGAGAGTCATCATCATACTTCTCTTGGCAAGTTTCAACTTCACTTGAGACAGTTCCATAGGATGGTTTGTCTTCTGCAATACCTGCATTCACACACAACATGTAAGTTTTAAAACAACAAGACCTCGTGATCTCACTTGATGATTCAGTCACCAAGTCCTCCTGTTGTTCCAAGACCTTTACATTGCTAAGAAACATTTCGATGGTCTTCTCTTCAATCTCCTCAAATACTTCACTTGGTTTCTTGATATCCTTCCCTACTTCTTCCTTCTTTTGGCCATCATTATGAGTTAAACTTCCTCTACTTTTAGTCCTTACAATATGCTGAAAATTAAAACTTGTTCCCAACATTGTATGGGCATTTACATGAGACCTATCTATCTCATCTTCTTTCATAACAGAAATTAGATTCTTCCTATCTTCTTCCTCTTTTACAACAATATCATAAAATTGTCTTTCTTCACATGTTTCACCTGCAAACATACACAAACTGTCAGATTTAAAATCATGTAACCTTTTCGTTTCACTTAAAGTTTTAGTTTTGAAGTCTTCTTGTTGTCTTGAATTCTCACACTAATTCATTAGATCTTCCACACATCTCCAGTATTCATCTTTACCAAGAACTTCACCTTGTTCTTCTTCACAAATTGATATTTCCATTTCCAACTCAGCATCTTTGAGTTCTTCCACTAGCCACTTCAGTTTCTTTTGTTGTAGCCTTCTTTGTAACTTATGCCACTTCACTAACTTTTTCCTCAAGACCCAACCTTGTCTTTGGTTTTCCTCTACTATCATCCTTAATACATTGAGTTCTTCTTTTAACTCTACAATCCCCTTGTTGCACTCCTCTTACCTCATTCTCTTGGTATTTGCCTTGGCATCCTCCTTCTTCACTTTTCTTCTACTGTGCTCTTCCTCAGAACCTCTATTATCTCTATTATGAATATAGGTAGTCATATTATTCTCTATCTTCATGAGTTTCTCACTCACTTAGTATGAGCTGCATTAAAGCCTCTTCAACAGCAAGTCCTCGCTGCTACCTCTTACCTCACTAAGCTTTCCTCTATACTTGGTCTTTTGGCAGGCACTTGATTTTCTATTCTCTTGAACCTCTTTCAGCACTTGTCTCTTGTCCTTCTAGGCTTGAACTCATCCTCATGTTTTAAGAACATGATTGTCCTCTTATATTTCAATCACAATGAAATACTAGGTTTTGACCACCTCTTCTTTCACTGATAAATTCTTACCAGCATTCTTCATTCCTTTGCAATTCTACCCACATCCTCTATGGAATTGCCTTATGATCTTCCTGTAAGCCACAATAATACCTCTACAGTAACAAGTCTCCTTCTTGCTACACATGCCTCACTAATATTCTCTCCTCTGAGCTTAGTCTTTTTGCATCTCTCTAGTTCTGTCCTCTAGAACCAATTGAGCACTCCTTTCTCTAGGTTGTTGCAATCTTCTTTCCTGTTATCTTCAAGACCTTTGTATGATCTTGTTCAACCATTCACCTGCACTTTGAATGGATTGTTCTCTGTTTCCTTTGCATCTGCAATTTTTCTACACTTTATCTTTGTGTGCCTACTTCTTGTCAGACTTAAAGTCTGATATCCTCTTGCCTGCGTACATACCTTCAAAACATAACTCTTAGAATATATTTCTATCAAAGAATTCTTACATGTAGAATTTCCTTATTCTGCTCTGAAACCAAATGATGCCAACTGCATCTATATATACCCTAATGATGCAGCCTAAGCCGCATATACCCATCATATACAAATAAATTTTCATGTGACAATATGTGTGTCCCAGGAATTCCAAAGATTCCATACTTAGTAAAACCTTCAATTAATCAAGGTTAAGGCTCCTTAATTAAACTTTATGCAGAAATACAACATTTGATGAAAACCCACTTGATCAAAGTCTAAGTCTTCAAGCAAAAATATATTCGGTTCTCTCTTAACCCTTATAAATGAACCTACCAGTTAATTTTATTACCCTCGCATGTCAACCATACCATGGTTTTCAAACTTTGGTTAAAACCCAAACTTAACCCATAAAACATTAATTCCACTTAATTCTATTAGAATTCCCTTATAATAGAAATAACTCATAAATCACACTTAAACCTTTACCTTTCCACCTTCCTTTGAATCTTTACACATATATCGATGCGCTCTTTAGCACATTTAATCCCTGTCTTTGATATCATTCCTAGATCTGATGGTTATCATGTCACCCACTCTCTAATTAGTCTTAGTCAATTCCCACCCTTTGATCTATCTCATCTGATCCACTGGCTATTGTGTCGCCGAATCACCAACAAGCTTGGATAATCTTCACCATTTATCAATCCCACTTGATCGAATGGTTATCATGCAATCTTGTGTAGAATCAAGCATGACCAATATCAGAATGAAGGCATGTGAGAAAAGTGGTTTTCTATTTCCTCCATGTGCTATGTGTCAACTGCTAATGATAATCGTGTATAATTCTGAAATACCATTTATTACCTTTAGGCCATGCGAGAAGCTCCCTATCCTTTGCAAGATCGCTTCATCCTTTTCTATCACGTGGCTTTAATATCTGTTGTCCATCTTCATGAACTATTCTTTGCAAGTTAATCTTAGCCATTTATCTCCCTCGCTCTCATTTGTTGATTTGATTGATCCAATGACTGCGCTTCGTTGCTACGTTATTCTGTTTCTTACTATGTACTAACTCATTCCACTTTCTGGCTATGTATTTTATCCCTCCTGATGATCTTCATTGGTTCTGTACTATATCTCCGCTCGCACCTTTACACTTCCTTCACCTTCGTTGTAACATTAAAGGCTTCCTCCTCTACTGTCTGTGTGTAAAGCCATAACACTCCTCTCTGTTACTCCTTCTTTGATTCTACACACCTGCAACCTAATTTACTTTGAATTATTCTAGTCACACACACAATATATAATTCAAATACACAGTACCCATCATACAAACTTAGAATCGAGTTATCCCTATTAATAAACAAACATTTACACAAGAATTTCTTCCTCGGCCTGATTTTCAATATCAGTGGCCTTTCTTTGCTACCTTTACGCTTATAGTCAAACTTATCTAATCTCACTATAACTAAGTGACTGACTCTCTACCTCCCTACTATGCCTTTTAGGCTTACATTTATACAAAAGGTTATGTTTAACCAATTCTGGTTCAGATCCTTAATCTGTTGAACTAAATCCTAAATATCCTCTAAGTCCACTTTTAACACCAATTATCCCTAAGAATCCTCTCTAGTTGCACGAATCATGACACCAATTTCTAGCCTAAGACTTATAATTTATTTCCAACTCTTTTGTCATCACTAATCATCGTTCATGTTCTCCTACATTCGAGAGTATTTACAAATATCCTCACAACATTTAATTAGTTCCTATTCTAATCACTCAAAACATTAATAATTACATACATAGGAATCCAACTTCCTTGAAAACACAAGACCACCTAAGTTAACTAAAATGTAATGAAATTGTTGAGCTGAATGCTCCTGCATCAGACTCCCAAGATTAAAATAGTCATGATCTTCTGATCCTGTGCTTCTCACCTTTGTTTTCCTAGATCCCATACTTTGTTATGTAAGTTGTCTTTGGTTGTTGTTGTTGTTTGTTTCTGTTCTCCAGCTTTCCACACTTTACGTTGCTTTTCTGCACTAGCTAAGCATTCATAGTTTTCTTTTGTCTTTCTCCTTTTGTTGCTTGGCCTTCTAACTATTGTTTTCTTCTGAGGCACCTTCATCATCAATCTTATTATTCTTTCAATCTCTATGTCCAATTGATCTTTTGACTGATAATTACTTTGCCAGTTGTTGTTGTACTCTATCCCTTCATCTTCAAACTATTGTTCACTATCATTTCTTTGAATTTTTTGTATCCTTACTACTGCCCTTTCATCCTTACCCTCTTGTTGCTTTCTAGACAACCATTGTTCAATATCTAGAAATTTAATTTCAAAAAGTAAATTGTCCGCCAATTTCATTTTTCCTTGATTCCCCTCAAATACATCACTACATTGTTTTTCAATTCCAGCGTACTCTCTTTCCTCTTTTTTGACAACCCTCAATAATTTTCCTTCACTTCCTTGACTGATTTTGACAATCAGTTTAACTTCTTCAAGCACAATATCTTCATGCTTTTCATCTTCCTAATCAGCATGTCCAACTTGGCAACTTCGAGTCTTCTTTAGTTCTAAAACTGACTCTTCAACTTGAAACATCTCTGTCTCATTTTCCGCAAATCCTATAATCATAAAATAATTATCAAAATTAACAATATAGGCCTCATTACCTTTTCCTTCTCTAGCAACATCTTAGTATGTTGCTATGAGTTTTCCTTCAATTCATTTGTCAACACATCAGTATGTTGATTTAAAATCTCCTCCATATCATCTATTGCAATGATATCTCTCTGCTTTTTCCCACTATAGTGAACTTCTTCATTATCATTCAGCTCTGATTTTACAACCTAAACATTTACTCTTCGATTTTCTAGCCTTTTCTGCAAAATATTTAACTCATGCCATAAATTTTCCATCTCACTTGGGATTTCTCCTAGAAGCTCTATACAATCCTCACTATCTTCTTCTTTATCACGTGTATAGTTTCTTGGTGACACTACTTCTTCATTCTCAATCAGAATAAAATTCTAATCCTCCATCATTGTGATAGTTTTAGATGTCTGTCCATCACTCTTCCTTTGGCCATTTAATAAAATCAATTTCTCTTTGTCCTTACCAATAACAAATTCCTCATCATAAGATATAATTGTCTCATCTCTACTTAAGATATTTCCTTCACTAAGAAAGGAATTTATGAACTCCTTATACTATAATAGCTCAACTTGATCTTCATTTGAAAGACATTCATCATCATACTTTTCTTGGCAACTTTGAGCTTCACTCAAGATAGTTCCATAGGATGGTTTGTCTTCTACAATACCTACATTCACACAAAACTTGTCAATTTTAAAACCACAAGACTACATGATCTCATTTGATGATTCAATCACCAAGTCTTCATGTTGTTCCAAGCCCTCTATGTGACTCAGTAATATTTCGATAGTATTCTCTTCAATCACCTCAAATCCTTCACTTGGTTGCTTGATATCCTTCCCTAATTATTCCTACTTTTGGCCCTAATTATGAGTCAAACTTCCTCTCCTTTCAGTGCTTGCAATATGTTGAAAAGTAAAACTTGTTCCCAACTGTGTATGGGTATTTACATGAGACCTATCTATCTCATCTTCTTTTAGGACAGAATTTAGATTTTTCCTGTCTTCTTCCTCTTTTACAAAAATATAAGCAAATTATCTTTCTTCACATGTTTCACTTGCAAACATACATAAATTATTAGATTTGAAATCATGTAACCTTTTTGTCTCACTTGGAGTTTCAATATTCAAGTATTCTTTTTGTATTGAATTCTCATAATAATTCATGAGATCTTTCACAGATATCTAGTCTTCATCTTTACCTAGAACCTCACCTTGTTCTGCTTCACAAATTTATATTTCCATTTCCAACTCAGCTTCTCTGAGTCCTTCCACCAGCCACATCGCTTGATTCTCTTGTATCCTTCTATGTAACTTATGCCACTTCACTGCCTTTTCCTCAAGACCCAACCTTGTCTTTGGTTTTCCTCTAGTATCATCCTTAATACATTGAGTTGTTATTTTAACTCTACAATCTCCTTCTCATGCTCCTCTTGACTCATTCTCTTGGTATTTGCCTTGGCATCCTCCTTCTTCACATTCTTATGTTGTGGTATTCCTTAGAACGTCTATTATCTTGGTTATGCCTATCGATATTCATCTTCTCCTCTATCTTCATGAGTTCCTCACTCACTTACTATGAGCTACATTAAAGCCTCTACAACAGAAAGTCCTCCCTGCTACCTCTTAGCTCACCATTCTTTCCTTTGTACTTGGTCTTTTGGCAAGCACTTGGTTTTCCATTCTCTCGAACCTTTTTGAGCACGTCTCTCTAGTCCTTCTAGGCCTTAATTCATCCTCACCTTTTAAGAACACAAATTTCCTCTTGTATTTAAATCACAATGAAATAATAGGTTCTGACCACCTCTTCTTTCACTCAGAAATTCTTACCAACTTTCTTCATTCCTTAGAAATTCTACCCACATCCTCTATGGAATTGCCTTTATGATCCTCCTGTGAGCTACAACAATACCTCTGTAATAACAAGTCTCCTTCTTGATACACATGCCTCACTAAGATTCTCTCCTCTGAGCTATGTCTTTTGACATCTCTCTGCTTCTCTCATGTGGAACCAATTGAGCACTCCTTGCTCTAGGTTTCTGCAATCTTCTCACCTGCTATCTTCAAGACCTCTGCATGATCTTGTTCTACCATTCACCTACACTTTGAATGGATTCTTCTTCGTTTCCTTTGAATTTACAATTCTACTACACTTTATCTCTGTGTGCCTACTGTTTGCCAAATTTAAAGTCTGATCTCCTCTTGCCTACATACATACCTTCAAAACATAACTCTTAGAACAGAGTTCTCTCAAAGAATTCTTACATGTATAATCTCCTTGTTTTTCTCTAATACCAAATGATGCTAGCTGAAGCTGCATACACCCCAATGATGAAACCTAAGCCACATATACTCACCATATACAAATAAATTTTCATGTCACACTATGTGTGTCCCAAGAATTCCAAATATTACATACTAAGTAAAACCTTCAATTAATCAAGGTTAATGCTCCTTATTAAACTTTATGTGGAATTACAACATCTGATGAAAACCCACTTTATCAAAGTCTAAGTCTTTAAGAAGAAATATATTTGGTTCTATCTTAACCCTTATAACTGAACCTTTTAGGTTAATTTTATTACCCTCACATGCCAACCATACCATGGTCTTCAGACTTTGGTTAAAACCCAAACTTAAACCATAAAACATTAATTCCTCCTAATTCTATTATAATTCTCATATAATAGAAATAACTCATAAAACACACTTAAATATTTACCTTTCTACATTCCTTCGAATCTTTGCACATATACTGATGCTCTCTTTAGCACGTTTAATCCATGCCGTTGATCTCATTCCTTCATCCGACAGTTATCGTGTTAGCCGCTCGCTTATTAGTCTTGGTCAATCTCGACCGTTGATCTATCTCATTTGATGCAATGAAAATCACGTCACCCGATCACCAACAATCTTGGCTGATCTTCACCGTTGAACAATCCCGCTTAATCCAATGGCTATCACGCAATCTCGCACAAAATTAAGCATGACCAATATTAGAATGGAGGCACGTGAGAAAAGTTGTTTTCACTTTCCTCCGTGTGCTACGTGTTATACAAAAATATCATCACCTTGATTATTTGCAGTCAATATGGGTCTATCACTACCTATACCAGCCTCTTAAGCAAGTCTCAGACCTCAGCTCTTCAAAACAAGCTTTGGAAATGAGAGAAAGACATCAAAAAGTAATGTAACTCTGGTTCCGCACTTTCTCTCACTTTTGCCTATGGGTCTGCACCCTTTGTTCAGAGTACCTGCGTACTTATACGTTCTGTATGTAAAGGGGAGGGTGCGTACCCCTGTGAAATTCAAAAGGCGCAATTTTTATCTTAAAAAACTCACTTTGAGTTAATTCTAGATGATTCTAGAAGGAATTTTGACGTGGATTGTTCGCTCCAAAGTGGTTCATGCATCCCAAAAGAGAAGGAGCTAATCCCTTGTTAGGAGGAGCTATCCCTTTGAAGGAGGATTCTATCCCTTTCAAGGAGGACCTAGTAACTCCCCTCCATTGCACTATAAATTGAGGCATTGGGTTAGTGGCTAGGGAGGTTAGACGCTGAATGAACATTTTGAGGGTAAATGCTGATGGAATTGGGACTTCCTAGTTAAACTTGAGAGGAGAGATCACATACCTTTTTGGTTTCACTGAGAAGTGAGTGAAACTTGTCAAAGTAGAGGAGACTTCTTGTCGGACCCTGGGAGGAGCTTGTACAGCATCAAGGCACAGGTTGTAAAGTTCTTCTTTCATTTGAATTAATACAATCAGATTCATTTTCTCAACAAATTGTCTTATGTGGTTTGTTTCATAATCTCCTTGATCATTATGATGAATATGCTTTATGATATTGGCTTTTCAGGTGCTATTTAATTTGTTTGCTTGTTTGTGTTTGCAGACTTACGCTTCAAGGTAGCTCATTTGGAGCGAGGAAGCGAGGCTTCCACAAATTTGCATTGGACCCAAGGTAGGCCTAAAACACTTGTTTTCCTTTGTTTTAATTTCATATTTAGAGAAAGATAGTTTTTGATTGGCTTGCTTGTCACTAGATATCTTTAGATACTAGGAAGGTCAATCTTGTTCGCAACCTTGACTCATTCCACGTGACAAAATGATGACTCTGCTGGGGACTTGATTGTTTTCCTTGTTTTTACTTTGACCTGAGAAACTTGTCTTTTTGTTTCTGTTTTTGGCTTGTTGTGTGTGGAATTGGGTGGATTTAGTGGATCTGGGTTTGTTTTGGCTTTTCATAACTTTAGGAGAAGTCCGCACCCTATGCTTGTATCACAGTGCGTACTTCTACACATGATTACTTTGCGCACAGAGTGTGCACGCACCTGTGTAAACTCTGAGCTTGCGGACCCTGCTAAAATTTTGAAAAATTCAAATTTTACTCTTTCAATTAGTTTTTATTTTGGTTTAGATGTTGTCATCCTCTGCCCAAACCTGCATGTGACTTGTTAAAAGCTTTCCTTGGTTTAATTTCATTGGTGTTATGGTTTTAGGTGAAATTCCTGGAAGTTTTGGTTGCTGGTCTTGATTTTCATTTTGGTCATGTAGTAGATCAGAGCTTAGAAGTGTAGAAACCTCAGATCTCCTTGCTTTTTACTGGCCTTCTTATGAGTCTGACCATTTGCAAAATCTACCTTTGTTGAGGAATCCATCTTGTGTTTTCTCTTTGCAAAACTTCGAAAAGCTTGTGTTAAAAGTTTGGATTTCACTTTTACAAAAAAGAACAAAAATTACTTGTTTTTGATTGATTTGTGATTCTGGACTAGTCCTTGGTTTGCTTATCACCAAGTAAAACATCCTTAAAAAAAACAAAACATCTTGTAAGATTTTACTTCAAGTAGTTTTTTTATAGTTTGTAGATCTTATGATTTGCTTTATTTATAGTTTTCTCAAGATTTTCTTTAGTCATAGTTGTGAGTGTTTTTATAAAAATACAAAAATCTCTTTTGAAAAAGTTTGTTTTGGTAGCATTTGAGCTTTTGAATGAAAAGGGAAATTCTTGTGCAAATAACTAGTTGTCTCGTTTTGAGTGCATTGGAACAAAAACTCTTCTTTCAATTTGTTTGTTAAGAAAGATTTGTGTTTACACACATTTGCATTCTCAAACTCTTTCCTAGCTAGAAGTTCATTGAAGAGAAAAGATTGCTTAATCATCTTAAGTTCATTTTTTTAGTGATTTTGAGTCGAGTCTTTACACCACGAGTTTCATCTCCTCACCTCTTGACTTAATCTAAAGCCAATAAAAATCACGCTTAAAGTAAAATTAATCTAGCAATTTTTTGTTTCTAGGGCTCTAATACACCAACATAGCTTAGGCTAGTGTCTTGGAGTAGGGAGTACTTAACTCTCCAAGACAGTAAAACAAACAAGTAGCTATATCTTGCGGTAGGAGAGAAATCCAATTGTTGTATCTATGCTCTGGGAAAGCTCCTCTTAAAGGAGAAGTGCGAGATCATGTCTGAACTAGTGTGGGAATCAATCCTTCCTAATTGGGAACGACACTAGATATTCACATATTAAAAATGGTAAACCTCGGATTAACCATTGTCGAGGAGCCTGGGGTCACTTGTTGGTAAACCTTGGTTTATGTCAAGGAGCCTTCAAGGGGATTGAGCTTGTTACTCTGCCCTTGCGTACGTATCAGATTGTAGACTATTCCCCCAGTTATATTTGTTTCTATTGGTAACCATAGTGACCATATTCTATAGGATTCTTCCTAAGGTGATGGTGGCGGGAAGATCCCACTGTACTTGGAGTAGACGTCGGCTAGACTCACTTGGATTTTCTGGGGGGTTCTCTTCACTCGAGACGGTTAAGTGGAGAAACTTGTGCTAGTCTATTCATTAAGCAGGTTGTCGGGGTAACTGTTTCAACCGCTATTTCTATATTGAATTCTGTGACGTTGGATTTCATGACCAACTAGTGTTTTCGGTACGGAAAGTTACTGTTTATGTGTGATTGATCTCCTAGATTCTTTAGGTGTGTGATTCAATTTGTTTGGTTCTTTAGAGGCTTTAGGTGGTTTTCATTGAGATTTTACTTTGTTTTCATGTGAAGTAGTTAAAAGTTTTTAACCGTGGCTGAATTACCGAGGAAGTCTCGTAGACTTCGGGGCCAACCTCCTGAGTTTTCACCAAGCCAGTTTGAAGGGCTACGGGCCCTGGTAACTCCTAGAGACAGTAGACGTGGGCCACCTGAAAGAGGAGAGTCTGCTTTAGTGGGATATAGTCCTGATTTTTCAGTATTAATAGCATATTATAGTACACAGCCTGTATCCATTTTAGAAGTTACTGGTAGTGTTTCATCTACTAGTGATATAGGTGAAGAACCTGAAATATCTGAACCCAAATTCGAAATTGCTGCTACTCCAATATCAGGGTTTGCTTCTCTAGCTTCTAGTGGTCCTAGTTCACCTAGGGTAGAAGCGATAATTACCCAAAATCTTCCTTCTGGACTAATAGCTATTGAAGAACTTGCTATTTCAGAAAACGAAGAAGGCATCCCTATTCCAGAAGATCGACCTACTTTAGACCTTAGGGAGTGTGAATCAATCTTTTACAGTCCACCTAGGAGAAGTGCTTGGTATCTTTCATTGACTGATTTTTTGGAAAACCTAGGACTAATTTTTTCACCACCTCGTATTTCTTATCACCCAACACATAGAGGTTACTATCCTCCGTTGAATATGTCCAAACAATCATCCATGTTTTCTCAATCTCTGGAAGCCTTTTTGCACGAAAGTCCTTCTATTCTCGCTGGGTATCAGTCCATGTCTGGTACTTTTTCGGGAGCATCTCCTCAACCTATTGAACAAAATTTATTAACTGGAAATAATGGTACTAAACCATTGAGTGTAGAAGATATTCTCATGATGTCAGGTTCTATTCCCAATCCTCAACCTCAAGGTACCCAGTATGTGCCTGGGGGGCAACCTCAAGGTACCCAGTATGTGCCTGGGGGGCAACCTCAAGGTACTCAGTTTGCACCTGGGGGGCAACCTCAAGGACAGTACATACCTATGGGATAGTAAATTCCTCAAGGCCAACCCCAGACTCAGTATGTACCTCAAGGTCAACCTCAGTATCAATATGTACATCAAAGTCAACCTCAATATCAATATGTACCTCAAGGTCAACCCTAATATCAATATGTACCTCAAAGTCAACCCCAGTATTAGTACGTGCCTCAGGGATATCAACCCCAAGGTCAGTACCCAACTCAAGGTTACCAACCACCTTCGGGTCAATCGTATTATCAACCCTACCCTCAACCTAGTTATGGTCCTCAATATCCTGAACCTGTTATGGGTCCATACCCCGGAATGAATTTAGTGTGGGATCCATCTCAATCCAAACAGGTCTTGCAACCGAATGCACAGTTGTCATCTCAAACTGGATAACCCTTGGTTTCTGGTTCATCCCAGCAACCTGTCCAGTCTACTGTTCAAACTTTTGCACCTTCTGTAGTTTCTCAGTCTGGGCCTAGTACACCTCGTACTCCACCTCAAATTTCTGTTGCAACTACTGCAACTACTGCAAAATCTGCTGCATCTACCCCACCTTCTTCTGGAGTATCGATAGCTCCGATTTCTACTGTCCCTGCATCTACTCCTTAGACATCTTTACGTTAGTCTGGACCCACGGTCCACACTTCGATTTAGATGCCTATAGGAAGTACGGTTGTTACCAGTCAACCTCAGTTTAATCAACAACCGTACCAAGGATAGTACCAATACGGTCCGACTACGCAGCAACCAGTCTATTAGTATCAACCGTACCCTCGGTATACATATCAACAACGTCATCAACCCCAGTGTGGTCCGGTCAATCATGGTTTTCTAGGAGGACAAAATATCCCAAATGTAATTCCAATTCCTAGTTATCCTGGATATCATCCTCCTGGGGCTGGCCTACAAACCCATAGTTTTAGGGACCCTAATCGTCAGTTACCGTTTATCGCAACTTTGGACTTGCCTGACTTGACGCGCCTTACGAACGATCCAATTAACTATGTTTAGTATTGGTTGCCAATGCCGCATAAGTTGCCCAATGATATTCCTAAGTTCGAAGGTAAGCCAAGAGAGGACCCGTCGAACCATGTGATGAATTATCACCTCTGGTGTGCATCTAATTCCATTTTAGATGATTCAATTCGTTTACGACTTTTCCAGCACACTCTAATTGGTCTTGGGGCCAAGAGGTACATTGAGTTACTGCGAGACACTTTTTATAACTTTAGTCAGTTAGCTACTTCGATTTTAACTCATTTTCAGTTGCCAGTCAGATACGACAATGGCACGGAATTATTAACTTCATTAAAGCAGTCAACGTCCACTTACATTTCAGATCATATCCATGAATGGAGACGTCGACGACATTTAGTGAAAGTTTTTATCCCAGATCAGATCTTAACTGAATGGTTTGTAAAATCTTTACTCCCCAAGATCACTGAGGATGTGGCTAAGGCTGGAGTAGTTACTGAGGAGCAAGTAATTGCTCAAGCACAGTACCCTGACTTAGTTTATACTCAGTCAGGTATGTTACACGAGAAAATCCCAGATCTACCCAAACAAAATCAAATTGCCGCAGCTCCTTCAAGGTCTCATGCTGCTGATGGTATGATTGGTACGGTTAATACCAAAAGTAAGAAGAAGTCTTCCAAGAATTCTTCTCCTATCATGACCTTACTGGATTCCCTGGCAGGATATTCTTCCGCGGAACTTTCTGCCGATATCCATGTTGTAGAGTCATCTACAGCTAAATCAAAAACCGGTGGTAAGAAGAAAGGGAAGAAGAAGAATAAAACAGATAAGAATTCGAAAGAGAAAACAGAAAAAACGGAATCAACTGATGAAAAACGCAAACCTCGTTATCCGTGTCTCATTTGTGATGAAGAACATTTTACGAGAGACTGCCCTCATCGTGCAGAGGTTGCGAAAATTGCCAAAGGTTCCCAAACTCCTGCTATTTTGAAGGATCCTTTTCCAAATCAAGACAATAAGATGATAGGCTCGTCCTCCAGTGCCAATGATGAACCCATATTGATGATGTCCCATGTTAGGATTGCGACTCGACCGCAAGATTATGGTAGTAAAAGTCCTGTTGATGGTAAAGAAGCAGAATCTTCTCATTTGAATCCATCAACCTTAGCTCCCGGTTTCGATCCACTATAGATCAAGAAACCTAATCCAGACTTATTAATCAAACTGCTCGCCAAGGGTATACTTCGAAAGTCTGCTTTCAATCCACATGCGAGAGCAGCTCAGAGCTATAACATTGTTGAGGATTTAGCTATTTCACCTTTAGTAATGTCAGCGTTGGACGTGCTGCAATCATGTCCAGCACAGCGTAAATTACTTTTGTCGGCTATAGGAGTTGTTGACGTTCAGGACCCGAACCTTATAATCTTCGATCTAGAAAATTGTGCACTGCGCTGTCCAGATTCCAGTGATAGTAAAAAACATACCTGTTCATAGGACTGTGATTGATGAGGGAGCTTCCACGTGTATTATGTCGATATAGTGTTGGAGATCGCTTGGTTCTCCATCACTAAATCAATCCTCAACGATTCTAAAGGCCATTGATGGCCGCAGGTTTCATCCTTTTGGCATTCTATAGGACTTACCTATAGGGGTTGAAGGTAAAACTGTTAATCTAGATGTGGAGGTGGTTGATGCCCCTCTAGATTACAACCTTCTCTTGGGTCGTAGTTGGTCTTATGTTATGACAACTGTCGTTTCATCGGTCTTTTGGCTTATAAAGTTTCCTCATAATGGAAAGATCGTAACCTTAGACCAGCTATCTTACTTTTCATCTGACCCAGCCTCTACTGAGAGCATTCAACATGTTGGTAAAGCAACAATCCCATATAAGGATGTTGGAGTAGGACTAGTTAAAGATTCCAGTTTACTGGGCACTTTTCCTTTTCCTCCTATCAACGCATCGTCTTCTACTGCAACCATTCATATGATTTCATTAGGTACCGTTGTTAATGATGATCCTTGGATCATACCTTCTGAATCTGAGATAGACTCATTTGGTACTCTTATGCCTTTGAGTCTGTATGAACTTGCATATCAGACCGTGCAGTCGTTTTTCGACACAACATCAACCCAAACCGACTTAATGAATGTGGTCCATGAGGAATCACTTTCAACATCAAACTCGGATTTAATAATGTTTTCTAGAACTTGTTCAAACTGATGAGAAAATTCATGAAATCCTATGCGTCGATGAGCTACCATGGGAAGATCTTCATCACAAATCTTCGTTTTTACCTGAGGAAGATCGTTTTGAAATTGATTTTTCATCAATTTTTACGACTGAATATGTCAGGGACACTCAGAATCCAATGAAACATACCGATTCTGAGTTAAACTTGGGAAATATTTCTCGAACTATTCCCCTTGACATTTCAGTTAAGCCTGGAATTTTTGAAAACGTTCATATAGGTGCCTCTTGTACGGAAGATGAAATTCAAACAAATAAGGCCCTATTTTAAGAATTCCACGATGTGTTTGCCTGGTCATATGAGGAAATGCCAGGAATTGACCCCACAATTGTAGTTCATGAAATCAAAACTTACCCGGATGCTAAACCCGTCCGGCAACGTTTGCGTCAGATTCACCCAAGAAAAGCTGTTGCGATTAAAGCAGAAGTTGAAAATTTACTCAAAGCAGGTTTCATTTATCCGATCCCGTTAGCGGATTGGGTAGCGAATATTGTTCCTATTAACAAAAAGCAAGGGACAATAAGAATATGTATCGACTATAGGGACATTAATCGAGCCCATCTAAAGCACAATTACCCCACTCCCTATATTGATCAAATCATTAATGATTGTGACGGCAGTGAAATTTTCTCCTTCATGGATGGCTTTTCCGGATACAATCAAATCAATATTCTACCTGTTGATCAACCAAAAAAGACATTCATTTGTCCATGGGGGACATTTTCTTATTGCAAATTACCTTTTGGTCTCAAGAACGCCTGGGCAACTTTTCAACAGGCCATGTCTTATGCTTTTCATGATATCAAGCACATTGTGCAACCCTATCTCGATGACTTGCCTGCTCATTCATTACATCGAGCTGATCATCTCGTCCATTTAAGAGCAATATTTATGAGGTGTAGGCATTATCGGATTAGGTTGAACCCCCACAAGTGTGTTTTTTGTATTGAAACAGGTCGATTACTGGGGTTTGTTGTTTCTAAAGTCGGCATTCACATTGATCCCTCGAAGGTTGAAGCCATTATCAAATTGCCTCCTCCTTCGAGTCTTCGCCAACTCCAAAGTTTGCAAGGGAAAGCAAACTTTTTACGTCGATTCATCCCTAACTATGTCGAGATCACAAAGGGTTTTACTTGGTTGTTGAAGCAGAATACTTCATTCTTTTGGGATGAGATAGCTGAGAAATCTTTTGATACGCTAAAAAACGCATTGACCCATGCACCGTTGTTGCATCCTCCCAACTACAACCAGGACTACTTCTTGTATCTCGCCGCTTCCTATTCCACCATCGGAATGGTGTTAGTTCAGGAAGATGAATTCAGTACTAAACATGTGATATATTACCTTAGTCGAACACTCAGTCCATCTGAGCTAAAATACTCACATGTGGAGAAATTGGCATTAGCAGCTGTTCAAGCTATCCAACGTTTTCATCATTACATTTTACTACGTAAGACTACAGTTATTTCTGATTGCAACCCTATGATCTATATTTTGACCAAACAATTGTTGGGGGCAAGTACTCCAAATGGATTATCATCCTGCAAGAGTTCGACTTGGAGTTTGAAAAGTCTAAGTCAAAGAAATCTTTAGATTTTGTGGAATTAATGTCTGACTTCCCGCGTGCTGACACGGAAACTGTGGTGGAGGATCCCATTGCGGACAAATCCTTGTTTCTAATCAGCACTTTAGATACGTGGTACGGGGATATCATCATTTATCTCCAAACCCAATCCTTTCAGCCAGATATTTCACGATCGGAACGTCGAAAAATATGATTCCAGTCCCAACAATTCAAAATTATTAGAGATACTCTTTATCGTCATGGGGCAGACTCTATTTTTTGACATTGTTTGACTCATGAGGAAGCTGAAAGGGTCCTCAATGACTGTCACTCTGGAGTGTGTGGCGGTCATATGTCTGGTTATGCCACAACCGAAAAGATATTGTGCGCTAGCTATTTCTAGCCGTCTATGTTTAAAGATTGTATTCTTGCGGTCTGAAAATGTCACAACTGCCAAGTTTTTGATTGAAATATGCGCGCTCCACCTGCTCCTCTTCACCCTATAATTTCCGTTGGTCCTTTTTCCAAATGGGGTATCGATTTTCTTACATGTAACCCTCACTCGGCCGGGGGGCATGCGTATATTATCCTTGCGGTAGATTATTTTACCAAGTGGGCCGAGGCGATGCCTACATTTGAGGCAGACGGCAAAACAGCTGCGGTTTTCGTATTCAGTCATATAATTGCTAGGTTTGGTGTTCCCAAGCGATTATCACTGATCATGGTGTCATTTTCGAAACATTATGATGACTAAAATTACAGGCCAGCTTGGCTTGCGTCACGACAGTTCAACTCCTTATTATCCACAAGCTAATGGCCTGGTTGAAGCCATCAACAAAGTTCTAGTCATCATGATCCGACGAATCATTGGGATTCATCGGTCAAATTGGCATAACATGTTATTTTCAGTGCTATGGGTGTATCGAACCTCAGTTAAAACGTCAACAGGGTTCACTCATTTCCAACTAGTTTATGGTTTGGAAGTTGTGTTACCTATTGAGTGCGACATCCCGTCATTGCGAATGGCCATCAAGTTACTTCCAGCCACTTCTGAAGAGGAAAGACGTTTGTTATACTTGGCTCAGCTAGATGAGAATTGACGCGATGCTGCATTAGCAATCGAATCTCATGCAAAACGTATTAAAGCCCAGTATGATCGGAATGTGACCCCTCGAAATTTTTCAGAAGGAGATCTAGTCTTATTGTATGATCAGGAAAATGATAAATTAGGTGCTGCAAAATTCATGCCTATGTGGCATGGTCCCTATGTTGTCAAGCAAAAGCTAACGAAAGGGGCCTATAAAATAGTAGACTTTGACGGAGTCTCTTTAGGTAAACCCATAAATGGTCTTTACCTGAAGAGGTATTATGCTTAAAATGAGTGTGAATATTTTTTAGTTAGGTTAGGTTTCCTTCTAGTTGGTGTGTTTTAGATTAAAAAGTGTGCTTATCTTAGAGAGTGTTTTTCGTCGTTATTCCCGCTTATCTTGGTTTTACTCTTGATGTCGCAGATGTCGGTGCCTCTCCAAACATACATTGGTTTTGCTGATGGTGCTTGTCGTAGTACACAGAATATTTCTTCCGTAGCTTGGGTTATCTATTCGCCTTCTGACGAGTTGGTATCTATGCATGCGGTAAGCCTCGGTCAAACAACAAACAACATTGTAGAATATAGTGCAGTGATTGAGTTATTATCTGAATCTATTTCATTTGGGATTCGGAGTTTGATAGTGAGGTTAGATTCTGAACTCATTGTATTACAACTTAATAGAGTATAGCCATTAGAAATCCAGTTTTATTAAGATTATTTTTGAGAGTGCGTCTCTTGGAATGTGAATTTGACTATATTGAATATCAGCATATTCCAAGATCTTTAAATACATTAGCAGATGCAATTGCTTCTCAAATGTTAAGTAGAAATGTGCAATAATCATACAAGTAAGTTTAGAAACATTCCATAACATGTTTAACAAGATAAGCTGGTAATAATGATATCATATAACATAGGAGTGTGTCAAAATAATACATCGTCCTTGATTATAGGTTGAAAAACACCTTATAATCGGCAAAAATGATAAGTACAAAAAGAAAAAATGTCATATGTGACTACAATAGGCGATCATCCCATCACTGGTGATGATCTCGATACAAAACCACTGCACAGGCCACCTTACAAAGGAACCTCCTAAAAGGTCCCGGGACCCCAATCACATAGCGCTGAAGTCGACGAGGGATGTCATCTATACTAGTCTCGGGCATGTCCCCTTTCAGGCGCTCTAGATGGCTCTCCAACTCGGCCAAAGTCTCTGCTGATTCATCCTGTGGGGCTGGAGCCTGTGCAACTAGTTGTTTCCTCTTGTAAGGCCGGAGAGCAGCTGATCGTCGTGGGCCCACATCTGCATTTGAAACTTTTACTATCAGTTTTGGGACGATATAAAAACAAAAAAATTAAATTCGGAAATTTTGAAAATGATTTTACATGCATCATCCCATTTCTCTCCTGGCAAAAGAGCCATGTCTGGGTCTCCACAAAAATCAACCTCAGCATAAGGAAAGTCCTGGATAGCAAAAACCTGGTTCTCCAACCATTGGAAATACTTAGGTTTGAACCGAACGACCTCGGTCCCCTCATCAGGATGGCGGGCCATAACTGTAACCCATCGCATCAGTTTGGGCTCTCGAGGAAGCCCAACTCCAACTGTGAGGTGTTGTGGGATCAACATCGGAACCCTCTCCAGACCAAAACTCACAACTATAGCACCATACGCAAAAGTCTTTAGTTGTCCGTTTCTGGCCCTGGTTAGTTGGCCCTTTACATTGGCCAGCACAGCATCGCACTAGCTGAAAATGGTGCCTCGAAAGCAATCAATTGCCATCCGCATCTGGGATCAAGTGGCAATGTGTAGCACTGCACTTCTGCAGAGTCTGGTAACTGTAAACCCAATAACATGAGTTCAGGATGGGATATGGTTTTGATATCTATCCCTTTGTCCCGGTTCTGGACATTGCAGAACTCTAGCCGAAGGCTCTCGACAGACTGGCCACCTGCCCTAGGCCTAAATAGAGTCAAGTGTTCACCCCTCCTGGGCAAACTAGTCAAAAAGTATATATCATCTGGCTCAATTTCGAGTTGGTGCCCACCAATAAAGAAGCACTGGTCCTGTATACTCCATATATCAACCATCCATTGCAAAAAGTCCACCTGGGCCCTCATGCCAGGTATGGCCCAGAAATTGTATAAGCCACATGCCTTCAATGCATCGATCGAAGGTTGATGATTCATCGCGGCGAGGTCCACATCCTCATGCTCCTGTTCTCACCAATCAAGTATGATGTTTATCCTACATTCAAGTAAAAAAGGCGAATTAGAATGCATAAAATTGATTTCATTGGGTAATTTTTGAGTTAGTTAGGTTTTAAAAACCTTTGCGCGGGGTACACATCCCCTTGTTAGGGACAGTGCGTGGGGTCCGCACCTTGCCTTCACGTTAGTTTCATACCCCCGACTTTTTGCCCATTGCAAAAAAGTCGGGGTACGCAGGTCCCCTGTGGTAAACCTGCAGACCCCGCGTGTGGGTTTTGAAACCTAAAAACCTCCTAAAAACAAAAATTAACCCTAAAAAACAATTTCAAATGGAAAAAAATGAAGAGTAGGATGATGTGGATTACCTGGAGGAGACGGCGTTCGATTCCGACGGACGGATTTTCCGCAATCTTCATGGGAAGTTTCTGGTCAAAAGCCCTTTTTTCTCACCCAAATCTCAAATGGTAAAAATGAATGGTAAAAAGTCCTTTCTATAAGTTTTTTGGGTAAATAAATTCTAAATTTGTTTATGTTTCACTTTAAAAAGGTGTTTTTGCGACATTTTTACCCATTTTTAAACATGTATGAGTAATGTTTGAGTTTTTGTTCAGCATAACGGATTTTTCAGGCGAAATCGGTCATTTCAACGAAAAACCATTAGAGTCACCTTTAAGCTCTTTTCTGACTCCTAAAACATGAAAAGATTGTCGAGTTTTTCTTTTTAAGCTCGTTAAAACGGAACTAAAAAGATGGTCCTCTTACAACCCTTTTCTGACTGTAAAAACACGAAAAGATTGCTAGGTTTTTGTCGTTTCAAATTCGATATTGGTCATAAAATGATGTGTCGTTGATTGCTTTTTTACTTTTTCGAATCAGAGGCACTAATTACAAAAAGTACTCCTTGGTTGTAAAAGATCAAGCGGTTCTCTCAAGTATTATTTTATACTTTTTTGGGCTTGGGAGACACAAATTTACGAAAAAGGTCAACCCTGTTGTCTTCTTAAGTGTTTTCAGACTCTCTAAAAATGAAAAACGCCGAGTTTCTCCTATACTGGACTTGTTAAATTTTGACAGTAAAGGAACTGTTCAATTACAAACAGGAACATACCACTCCTTCTTAGGGTTTGAATTTAAACTAAGTTGGACTCATCCGAAGGATGAGCTTATAATCAAGCATATGTTATCCTCCTCAAGCTTGTAAGAAATAAAGAGGTACTTGCCAAAAATGGTGGGGGAAAAGAGAGAAAAATGGGCCTATTTGTCATACTTTATAACCACTCTTGAACACGACACTTTCATTCACCTGGGTTGGGGAAATATTTTGCCTAACAGTTGATCAAACCACATTGAAAGTCTTCAGCCAGTTTCTGGGTATTAACTTTGGGTCAATCATCACCAAACCATCTACTGTGTCGTTATGTGTTCAAGAGGTCAGTGCGAATAAGCCATTCATCAGCAAAAATATCTGTCATCCATCTTGACCATTCCTAAGTCAGGCCTTGCAACTAAATTTCTTCAAAATTTATCTATGATTTCGTGTTATGGGCTTGCCTACGACGGATCACTTTCTATCGACTTCAGCTCTTTATCTAGAAAGATGATCTAGAAATCGCCAGTACCTTGGGATCTGCATGCCTCAATGGCAGGTTTCTCGTCTTCGACGATAGGTTGCATCATTGACCTTCGATCGAAGGATTCTGTGACATGTTCGACATCAACACATCTAATCACAGCTCATGGATTGTACTGAGTACTTTGAGAGCCATTGTCATTATTAGTGGTTTCTCTCACACTTGTTAACAGTTTAAATCAACGACTGGTAATCAAGTGGTTTCTACCATGTTCGACTTCGACACATTCATTCGCATGGATAGAATCGTACTATTTCGAGAAGTAGAAATGAAGACCCTGGATCTAGTTTCCACCATCCACGCTATGAGGAATTTTGTATTCATTATATTGTAGACTATTCATAAACAGATGGTTGTGTCCATACTATGTCTAGATGTGTCTATACTTGTGATGTATTACAAGATCGTTCCTATATCAGAGCTGTAGTTAGTTTTCTAGTTAGTTTTTGATCTGAGTATGGGAATGCCTACCTCAGCGATGATATGATCTCATATATATATTTTGCATTTGAATGTTTTTACAGGTTCCAACTGTGCTCTCCACAAGATGATCCTCGAAATGATAAAGTACTTCACTCTTCTTAAATGATAAATGAAATCCTCATCTACTACAGACTTCGCACTTTAGGGGGCAATCTGTTACACAAAAATATCATCACCATGACTATT